>PVJX010004832.1:21425-90762 GCA_004027295.1 Dolichotis patagonum
GGGGTGGGCAGGGAGGATTGGCTTTTCTTGTTTCCCAGCCTGCAATGGAAGGTGCTAGCATCTGGTTCTTCCCACAGTTACCTGTGCATGGTACCAATTCACAGTGAGGGCTTGCTTCTTGGTGACCTCTTGTTCTCTTTCCCTGCAGTCCTTCAAGGTACTTATAATCCAATAAAGATGATGTTTTGTGTAACGTAGAATTGAGAGTGACAAATATTCTTACATAGAAAGAGGAGCTCTGAGGGGAGAGAGAGAGAGAGAGAGAGAGAGAGCGCGAGCGAGCTATCACTTGCAGCTAAAATACCGGGACTGGGCAGAGGAGTAGGTGTCTGAGCTCGGCTCTGGACCCTGACGCATGCAATGACAACACTCTGAGGGCAGAACATTCCAAGCAGAGATGACAAAGATACAGAAGTGGGAGAGCATGATTTGGAGATGTGATAGGATCTTTGGCTCCAAAGATCACATTAGCTTAAATGACAGAGATTTATCCCAAAGCTATGGGTGACAATAAAGAAGTCAACAATGTCAATCATGTAGGAATGTGGCCTTACAGGGTATAAATTCAGTCCGGTACCTGGGAGGCTGCAAAGGATCCTAAGGCAGCTCAAGTCATACTCTCTGGAGTTTTTCCTCTGCTCTGTCACTGTATATGGATGCTCTTTCTGCAGCTCCTGTTCCAACTCCTGTCACTTCTCTTGATGCTTCTGAATATTCAAAACTGTCTACTTCTGGTTTTAGCTGTGTCACAGCTGCTAGTTATAGTATTTTCTCTGTGCATCATTCAGCTTCTGACCCTGCTATTAACTATTTACTATCTGGGTCTCATTTTCAACCTGTTTTCTTCTTTTGTGGTATGAGGTCTTGCATATGCTAGGCAAGTACTCTACCTCTGAGCTGCAGCCTCAGATATTTTTATATTTTTATTTTGACACAGGGTTACATTAGGTTGTCCAGAAATGCTCAAATTATCTGTCATCCTGCCTCAACCTCCTGAATAGCTGGAATTATAAGCAAAGCCACTATGTCCAACTCAAATTTAATTTTTGCAAGAAGAAACTTGATTAGTCTGGTTAAATGTTATCATTGCTGTTGAACAACTCTCTTGGGAAACTGGAGAGACTATGAATAGACTTGCTTATGTCAATGAGATGTGTGAAAGGTGACAGTGTCCTATAGTATAAAACCAAATGAACTCAGATGGAGCTGTGGAAGTGGAAGGCACTGCTCCAGCACTGGGAATATCAAGTAAAACAACTTGGCCTGGTCTTAGGTATAACAACGAGAAATAAATCTGGCTAAGAAAAGGAGGAATTTAAGTGCCAGGATAAGTCATTTGGATTTATTTGAGGAAGCCATGTGTGATGGTGCATACCTGTAACCCCAGCACTCAGGCGGGCTGAGGCAGAAGGATTGCTGCAAGTTCAAGGCCAGCCTGGGTTACATAGTGAGTTCAAGGCCAACCTGAATTTCATAGTCAGGCCCTATCTCCAAAAAAAAAAAAAAAAAGAGTTCTTTGAGTAGGTCAATAGTTCTGAATTCTTCAAGACCCTTTTGTGTAATTTCCTCCTTACTATTTTTTTATATTGGAAATTGAACTCAGGACTTTGCACTTATGCTACTAAGCTATATCCTCACCCCTCCCTCCCTCCTTTTTTTTTTTTTTTTTGACAGGGTCTTGCTATACTGTTCAGGCTAACCTTGAACTTACTATGTAACGAAGGCTGATCTCAAATTTGCAGTGATCCTCTTGCCTCAGCCTCCTGAATGCTGAGAGTACATGTGTGTACCACCATGCTCCCACTGTCCCTACTGTTGTTTTACTAGTGTATGTGCTGCCAAAAGGAGCACTCAGTGGTATAGAGCTTGCCTAGCTGCATAAAGCCCAGGACTCGATCTGTAACATCAAGGAAAAACAAGTTGTAGTCTTTTTTTTTTTTTTTTTTGGTACCGGGGATCGAACTCATGACCTCATGCTTGCCAGGCAGGCGCTTAAGCCACTGAGCTAAATCTCTAGCCCAAGTTGTACTCTTTCGGGATGAAAAAATCTGAAAGCAGAGACTTCTGTAGTTTGAGTCTTCAATGCCTCCCATAAAATTTTGGTCCCCTGCTTGGCACTACTGGGAGATGGTGGAAACTTTAAGAGGTGGGGCTTAGTGGGAGGGCCTTAGGTTATTAGGGATACAATGTTGCAGGAAACAGTGGTGCTCCAGCCCATTTGCCTTCCTTGCTTTCACGTCTTGGCCATGAAGTGAATAGTTTTGCTCTATAATGTGCTGTTTTTAGAGGCAATTTTTAAGAACTTTATTGGTACATGTTTGCAGTATATAATAATTGCAGTCTGTTGAGGAGTTGGTATATGCATATAATACATCTTAATTCTTTTTACTTTCCTTTCCTCTCTCTGTCATGTGATCCTTGCCATGATGTGGGTCCAAGAGCCCAAAGCAATGGGACCAATCATAGACAAAAATCTCTGTAACAGGGAAACCTCTGTAACATAATAAACATTTTCTCTTTATGTGATGGTTATCTGAAGTGCTTGTTATAGTAATGAAAGCCGACTAACACAGAGCCCCATTGAAGATTTTAAAAAGAGAATCAGAACAGTCTTTAGCAAGATTTAAGACCATTAAGGATGATGAGTTTTGAGGTCTAACTTACTTTCATTAGTAGCTCATCTGCCTTCCTACATAAATTAATAGGTACTTACATACAATCTTGAATTCAATTGGCTAAAAAGTCCTTTGGTAGAACTTTCTTTCATGGCATAGCTCCAGAGAAACAGTGCTGGTGGAAGAAATATCTTCCCTACAAGGCCCAAAATCAATTCTTTGTTTACTTCACATGTGCAGGAACCTAGTGTCTGGAATGGAAACTACTAGGTCAACGTCTGTTACAAAGAAGGCTATATTCTATTGTACCATTCAAATATTCACTAGCACCAAGCCTAAGGGCCCAGTCTCTGTAGCTTCATACAATAGGTACCAAATTTTAGCTGGTTGTCTGAAATAAGTACAATACCTGGAACCTAGTAACCATCTAATAAATACGCGTTGGATAGATGAATGAATAGCAAGAACTGAAAATAGTGCCTAGGATAGAACAATGAAAGAGCAAAAGTTTAGTGTTTGTTATATTGGAACCAGACCTAGGATTTGGATTAGTTTTCAGTTTGAAGAACTGTCAAGCAGACTGACTCTAAGGCAAGCACTTAGGTCACATCCAAACAAAGCAACAAAAAAGAAATAAGCAAATATGTACATAGTGACAGAAGCTTAGGAGAAAAGGGAATAGCTTCTTGACTTTTTTCTTTTCCTATCATGGTAAGTCCCACTGCCCTAAGCAGGTCCAAGTTTCTAAATATAAAACTTTGTTCAAAAGATCTTGTGACATTATATCTATTTTCAGCTTTATCCATTTTCTCTTTATGAAATCACTGATCTCATTAAGGACTTACACTTTGAGTTCATTTTCAAATGGTGGGGAGAATTTGCAAGAAAATGTTTTCACCATCTAGCCCTTGATAATCACAGCAGATGTGTCTGTCATTACTCAGTCCACAGCCATTCCTAAATAGCAAAAAGATAATAATATTGATTATAAGTATTTTTTTTTTAGTACTGGATTGAACCCAGGGTCTCTTACATGCAAATACTCTACCACTAAGCTACATCCCCAACCCAGTAAACAGGTGCCCCCCAACCCGCACTGGATTAAGGACAATTCATTATTTCAAAAAAAACATTTAGCACAGTTTAGTAGCAAGTTCTTTAGGAGCTTGTGCCTTTTACATCTTGGCAATATGAGCCACAGACTTTGGACTAGGACGTTACCTCCCCAGTGACAGGGATCTCATTATATGTGTCGTTGTTGGTTCTGATAGCTTCCATCAGCTTAGCCCAAGTGCCTTTCTTTTCCAAGTTAACTCATATGAAGGCAACGGTGGTGCACATCTTCCTGTAGATGCTCCAGCCTGGCCTTCCCTTGGATGATACAGTAAGGGATGCATGTCTGGCAACCTAGGGCAGGTTGGAACAAAACCAGCTCAGTGGGGTCCACATCATGTGAGATCACTGCTAGCTGAGCCTTCTTGTTCTCTATTAGGGTAGTAACAGTGTTAAAACTCTTCTGAGGACTGGTGGTCTCTAAGTGGGGATGACCCTTTGCCAGCAGTTTTCTTTCCAGCCTGGGCCAATAGCCTCTGTTTCTTTTCTTGCTTGGTCTCTAACCTGTGCTTGTGGACAAGATTAAAGCAGCTGGTTGTTTAGTGGTCCAAGGCCTGGGGGATATGGTTAATCACAGGAGGCACCTTCAGTCTCTTATACTGGGTAAGCCCTTTGCCATTGCAGCTGGATGTAGCAGAGCCATTTGACAAAGTATATGAGCTCCCTCTTGGACTGGCTGTACTGTCCAATGCCAAATTTCCTTGCCTTGTTCTCAACTTATTTACCACTTTCTTGGCCTCCTGCTTATTCACAACAGCAGGGCTCAGGGTCAAGTTCTGCCCCTTGGCCTTCTTCCTTTTCAGTGTCTTGTGTGGTTGGCAGAAAGAAAAAGCAAAAGGAATTGTTACCCAAGTAAATAGTTTTTGAGTTCCAGCTACATTCTTAAGCCTCACAAATATGATCTTACTGAATTCTCACAAAAATGTATGACGTATTATTGTTATCTCCATTTTTCAGGTGGAAAAATTGAGACTGAAAGTTTAAAATAGTTTCTTTAAGTTGCTGATAATAAACAGTGGCACTTGAACATCAAATTACTCAATGAAAATCCGAATGTGACTCAGATACAACTCTGAATCCCATTTAAACTCTTGGCAAGTCTTCTTAGATTTTTAGATGTATGCTGCAAAACAGTTACAGTATCAAAGAAAGATTATTGTCTCCAGGTGGGATAAAATATCAAAAGAATATTTGGAGAAATGATACTAATATTTGAAAAATAAGGTTTCCTGAGGTACAACGGTTGACGTCCACTTTTCCTCAGAGGGTTCTGCCATTTTGTCAAGTCAAAATGGTCGCTGATGGAGTACACATCTGGACAATTAGAAAAAAAGGAAAAGAGCAAATTATTTTTTTCAAAAAAGGGAAAGAGGGGGAGAGCAACTTCAGTCCATAAGCAACCTACAAACACAACGGGAGAGTCATTCAGTAGTTCAGCTTATGTGGTGAGCACAGGGCAGTTATTTAAAACAGGTCTCTTGAAGGTCTGTGAGACATGGGCCAAGGCTTACATAATGTTATCTGAGAATAGAATAACAAAATGGCAGCTCAAAGATAGCTACATAAAAAATCTTTGTGATAAGTAAAAATTTAGGAAGAGAAGCAAATGTTAATTGTGGCTTTTGGTTTGGAAAGTTAATAAACTGTTTTACTTTTCTTCCAGAAAACTATATAGTATAGCTTTTGGGGGAAGGTCTAAAAAAGAAAAGTTGAACAAAAATAATAGAGTGTTATTTCATAAAAATGAATTGTAGTCTAAGTAGTATTAGGAGCAAGAAGGAACTTGAAACTCATCCCTGTTCACTTCTACCAAGCTTTTCAGGTGCCTATGGGCACATTCCCTCTGCAAAGTTCCTAGTATCTTGTTAGTGTTATGTGCTGCCAAAGCCTAGTGTTTTGTTAGAATTTCATTTTGAAATCAATGTATTGTCTCTCGAAATTCTGGATTGGTTAGTCTTCTCGTTTAAAAAGTGAGTCTAATTATTATTCACTATGTTTTGAAACTGATTTAGGCAGATCATTTTTAACATTTTAATTTTTATCAGTACATGTTTGCAGTACATTGTGATTTACATTCATGGTGGGGTTAGGAATGATAGCAGATCATTCTTGGCTTTAGAGGCACTGCAAATCTGTAAGGAGGTAGCTTCTGCCAAACCCTGCACGCAGTATTTGTCACTGGGCGCCACGTCAGGATTTTCGAGTTCACAGATCTGATTCCAGGGGCGATCGCCGAAACCCTTCGCCCGACCGGTCCTGGCAGGGTGGGAAGGAATCCGACGGCCCAGACCGCAGCGGCAGCAGCCCCAGAGCGTGTTCCGTGCTCCCGGCCCGCGTGGCCCGCGTGGCCGGCGTTGACTCAGCTCTTCCGGTCCCCGCCGTCACCGTCGCCGTCACCAGCAGTTCCCGGCAGCCCTGAGGGTGCGGCCGCAGGGCGTCAGAGCTCTGCAATGTGGAGCCGCCGCGTCCGGCGCCCCCTCCGTGTCCCCGCGGTGACGCGTCAGCCCCTCCTGAGTTGGGGTCCTGGTCCTGCCAAGCCCCAGAGCTGAGAGGTCCGCACCGTTCCTTGCTACCTGGGGAGCTGAGGCTTCGGCGTTTCAAAGGCTCCTCACCCCACCGTGCACAGGGGCCTCGGTCCCTGTCTCACTTCGCAGCCCACGCCTGGAGCTGCCTTGGGCGCTCAGCACTGCGCCTCGCTGCCCTGTGACCCCACAGGGTCTCTTAATGTGGCTGAATGTCACTTTCCACACGGGGGGGGGGTAGGCATGCCTACACACAGGCATGCCTGTGTGCCCTGGGTGGTTGCGCCGGCAGAGCCTGCCATGTGGCAGGAACTCAACAAATCTCAACTTTTTTTACCCCTTTCGAAGTGTCTTGGGTGGGGTCACCGCAACCATCTTGAACTCGGGTGTGAACATTTCACTGCAGATTTTCTAACTAGTTTTGCCTCGTTCCCATCCAGCCATCTCACAGTAACCAGGTACCCTGTTTAGTACAGTGAGCCCTTCAAGCCATTCCTGCGCACCAGAGAATTGAGTACTTTGTTGTAGTTGGTTTAAATGGAAAATCATTATGGTATTTATTTATTTAATTTATTTATGTATTTATTTTGGTGCCGGGGATCAAACTCACCGCCTCAAGCATGCCAGGCAGGCTCTTGTACCGATGAGCTGTATTCCCAGCCCTCATTATGGTATGTAAAGTACTAACTCATAGTCTGTTCATCCAAATGCCCATTCTTCCCATGATATTTATGCTACAGTGCACCCTACATCACGGTATGGGAGAGAGTTCTGGTCTCCAAGAGCTCTAGCTGGGGAAGAGAAAAGCACATTCTCACATAATTATAATATTATGTAATCAGTGTTCTGATCAAGAGAGAGAAACTCGATGAATAGATGGGGCGAGGAAAAGGCTTCCCAGAGGAGGAATTTGGTAGACTAATAGGCTGTCAAGCAGCCTTGGCCTCAGTTGCCCACTGCCAGTTTCCACATTGCTATCAGTGTTCTATTTGCTGTAGGACCTAAAAATCATCATTGTGCTCTGCCTTGTTGCTGCTAAAGATTTGTGAAACATCTGGTCCCATTTCTTAATAATCTTGAGTCCAGAAATACTACGGAAAATAAAATTTGATTTTTTTTTTTTTTTTTTTTTTTGGTACCGGATATCAAACTCACAACCTTGTGCTAGCCAGGCAGGCGCTTAGGCCACTGAGCTAAATCCCCAGCTGTATAAAATTTGATTTTAAAAATGAATATCAGGCTGGACATAGTGGCACATGCCTGTAATCCTAGCACTTGGGAGGCTGAGGCAGAAGGATCGCTGGGAGTTCAATGCCAACCTGGGCTACAAAATGAGTGGAAGTCGAGCCTGAACTCCACAGGGAAACCTTGTCTCCACAGAAAAGAAAAGAAAAGAAAAGAAAAGAAAAGAAAAGAAAAGAAAAGAAAAGAAAAGAAAAAAGAGGTAGAGCACTTACCTAGCATCTGCAAGGCCCTTGGTTCATCCTCAGCAATGCAAAAAAAAGAATGTCACCTCGGTGAAACATGGATTGTGGGAAGGGCTAATAGCTCCTTAAGGGAAAAATCCTCTACTAAGGAAGGAGTTCCGCCACAGTGGATCACCAGGCCTGAGTGCTGGAGAAGACTGAGGATTCTAGAAAGCTGCACTTGAAGCTGACTCAGCCCTCCTGGGTATTCTACAAGTCCTTAGGAGAGGACTGTGTGCTAAAACAGAGTTGCTCGTCATTTTGCAGTGCTGGGAGGAGCCGCGTGTTGTTTGTGTGTGGAGGTGCACACCTGTACTCTCAGTGCTTGAGGCTGAGGTAAGAGGATCGCAAAGTGTGAGCCCACCCTGGGCAATTTAGTGATTTGGTAAGATCCTGTCCTGAAGTAAACATTACAAGAGCTGGGGATGTAGCTCAGTGCGGAAGCCTTGGGTTCAGACCCTCCTGCCAGGGTTAGGGAAGCTGCATGTGAGAAAGGCACAAGTGTGTCCACAGGCCACAGAGAGATGGCCAAGGAAGCCTGACAGTTGACAGTGACCTAGTAGATACCCCAAGGGAGTCTCAGCAGTCAAGGACACTTCAGAGACACTCTGTAGACGGCTCAGGTAACACTGAGCTGGGAACATACAGAAGAAGTGGACACCAGGTCAGATGTAGCAAGAGTAGCAGTTCCACGGACTGATTAAAATTTACTTTAATTCATTTTTGCTTTTCTGAATTTAAAAAATTTCTGTGAACTTTTAAAAAATATAGTTATTTTGAGTCGTGATTTTGCTATGTTGTCTAGGCTGGCATTGAATTTCTGGGCTCAGGCAATTCTCCTGCCTCAGGCTGTCAAGTAGCTGGGACTACGGGTGAGTGCCACTGAGCCCAGCTAACATATTTTACTTTAAATATCAGAAGAACTTTTATCTTCTTTTTAATTTTAAAAACAAAACGAGAATTTTTTTCTTAAAGTTATTACCCCATGTTGGTGTAGATAAAATAAAATGGGTTCTAGAGACTTACAAGAAAGGAAACATAGTCTACTTTTTATTCATCTATGAAAATTATACATATTAACAAGAGTCAACACTGATTATGTGAACAAAAATTATGATTTAACTACAGTACTTTGGGGAATTAGGTAAGGAGAATTGGCAAGAGTATGTGGTAAATCTATAAGGCTGCCCTGTCCTCATTTATTGAAACAGGAAGACAGTAGGTCATGTTTAACAGGGACAGATCAGGAAATGGCAGAAGCAATTATTTTAATATAGGGAAGCGTGGTGGATGAACGAATGGTCAACTCATAACACACAGCTGAACTGAATCAGCATGGTGCTGGGCATGGACAGCCACCTGAGGACTGTTGCCAACAGCGTAAGAGGAGAACTGGAGGGGAAGATGGTGTGCTATTGATTCTCCTGGAGAACACTGTCACACTGGCTTTCCTGGTATGAACTCGGCTGCTCTCATCATTGGAGGTCTCAGGTCCCCATTGTTGCTGAGGATGGCTGTGGTTTTCTTTGGAAGAGCTCTGGTCCTTACCTTGAGCATCACTTCCTGGCTCCAGGGCAGATCCCTCAGCCTACTGGCAGAGATCCTTCGTCCAGCTGGCAGAGACTTTCTAGCTTCCACTGCTGACCTCTGGGCCTTCCCAGCACAGATCCTTGATACAGACTTGCATGAGACATTGTTATGGGCTCCAGGTCTTCAGCTGGACTTGTATGGAACACTGCCATGGGATCCAGGCCCTCAGTTGGATTCTTTGGGTCTCTAGTGTGTGTGTACAGGTCTCCTGCACTCTTCTGCATTTGACTTTTTGGGTGAATATTATAGAATAATCCTACAGATTGTGTGTCCTATGTTAAAGCTATCTGCTTGTAAGCCATGACTACAACAGGCGGGAAACACCCAAAGCAACAGTGAAAAAAAGTGAGAAATACTTGCCCTTTGGCTATGAAGATGAATAAGACCAAAAATTTTTTTTGATCCTGAGAATTGAACTCAGGACCTCATGCTTGCCAGGCAGGTGCTGTACCACTGAGCTAAATCCCTGGCCCTAGAAAATTATTTTTCACTATGCATTTTTTTCTTCTACTAAAGATGGAACCCAGGAGCTATACCATGGAGCTATAGTCCCAGCTCTTATTTTTTATTCTGAGACAGGATCTCATTAAGCCACTAAACTGTCCACTGGGCTGGAATTGGTGATACTCCTGCCTCAGCTTCCCAGAGCCTGGGATTACAGATTTGTACACCTGGCTTCACTATACATTTTTAAGTGCTATTAAAAAATATTTTTAACCTTGTGCTTTTTGTTGTTGCTCCTGCTGCTTTTGTGTGTGTGTGTGTGTGTGTGAGTGTGTGTCAAGACAGGGTCTTGTTATGTAATCCACCTGGTTTCAGACTTTCAGCAATCTCCCTGCCTCAGCCTCCTGAGTGGAGACCACTATGCCTGACTAACTTCATGCATTTCTTTGTGTTGGAAAAAATAAATGGGTACAGGGGCTGGGGATTTAGCTCAGCAGCATAAGTGCCTGCCTGGCAAATGTGAGGTTGTGAATTTGATTCCCTGTACCAAAAATAAGTAAATAAATAAAAATAAATTAATAAGGCTGGGGATTTAGCTCAGTGGCTTAAGTGCCTGCCTGACAAGTACGAGGTTGTGAGTTCAATCCCTAGTACTAAATAAATAAATAAAAGGTACAAATCTGTTTCCAAAAAAAAAAATCTGTTTCCCAGTAATTTCCTTTTTGTATATGTATCCTATAATTGCAGATGTGAGCAAACATTTGTATATAATATTCATTGCAAAATTATATAGAAGTAAAAAAAACTGGCAACAAGGTAAATGTCTAAAAATGCAATATTTTAAAAAATTGTGATGCACTCACATTGTGATCTTAAAATGACATTTTTTAGAATTATTTAATTTCATATTTGAGATGGAGGAGGGGAGTAGAAGTACAAAGGACCAAGATGTAATATGCATATGTAAAAATTCCCCAAAATGAATGTTATTTATCTATTTATTTATTTATTATTATGTAGTTCAGGTTGGTAATGAACTCACTATGTAGTTCACGCTGGCCTCAAACTCATAGTGATCCTCCATGCCTGGCTCAAAAAGGGAACTTTTTATTTTTGTCTTTTTGAGACAGGGTCTCGCTATGCGGTTCAGCTGGCCTTGGGCTCACTTTGTTAGCCCAGGCTGGTCTTGAACTTGCAATGATCCTCCTGCCTCAGCTCCCAAGTGCTGGAATTACAGGAGTGTGCCACCACGCTTGGCTAAGGGGAAAAAATTTAAAAGTAAAAAATAAAATAAATAAAATTAGTGAAAAAACCCATAATACAAAAGTAAATAGGAAAGAGGGGGAAAGAAAAGAAGAAACAAGGAAAAAAATAGAAGGAAAAAACAGAAGGAAAAAATGGAAACAAAGTTTCTGTAAACAAGGAGAGAAAGGGGTTAAAGAGAGAGGAGGGGAATGGGGAAAAAAGAAGCAACATATACCATATGCAGGTACAAATTCCCTCTGATAAATGTAATTACTGTGTATATCCAATAAAATAAACACAAGTAAACAGACTGGAAGGAAATCCATCAGAATATTTATGCTGCTTATCTCTGAGAATTAGGATTATAAAATCAAGAATTTGCTAGTGGCTACTCTAGGAAGCAGATGCTGAGTCAGAGTTAGGGGAATATTATCTATGAAGGGAGAGGGGAGGAAGTAGACTGAATGGATGGAGTGTCAGCCAGAATCCAGGCTTTCTGTGCTCTTTCTGTTAGAATTTCAGTTTTGCAAGATGCAAAGTGTCCTGGAGATTGGTTAGACAACAGTGTGCATGCAGGAGCTGGACCTGGTGGTGCTTGCCTACAATCTCAGCTCTCTGAGAGGCTGAAGCAGGGGGGTGGTAAATTCAAGCTCAGCCTAGCTGATGTAGCATTTTAACAAGACTCCATCTCCAAAAAAAAAAAAAAAACCCAAAACCCCCCCAAAAAGTAAATACATGTACACTACTGAACTGTATTTTTAAAAATGGTTAAAATAGGAACTGGGTGTAATGGCTATGCCTGTAATCCTAGCACTTGGGAGGCAGAGTCAAGAGGATTGCCATAAATTAGAAGCCAGTCTGGGCTGCATAGTGGGTTCAAGACAGCCTGGACTACATAGTAAGACCCTGTCTCAAAACAAAACAAAACAAAACAAATCAACCCCCCAAAATGTTAAAATTGCACATTTTGTTATTTTTACCTAACGACAATTAAAAATTTTAGCAACCAGATGAGGTGTCACATGCCTATAGCCTAGCACCTCTGGAACCTGAGGCAGGAGGATTGCAAATTTGAGCCCATCCTGGGTAATTTAGTGACTTAGCAAGACCTTGTCTCAGAATAAATAATAAAAAGGGCTAGAGAGTTAGCCCTGAGTTCAATCCCCAGTGCCACCAAAAATAAAATACAAAAACATAAATAAAAATATGAAATAAAAAGATTTCAGACATAGATAAATATGACCAGCAGGTACGAGAATCCTAGCCACTGAGCTAAAGTTCAGGGGTCTTCCAGTCTCCGGGAATGGGAGTCGAAAGGAGCAGGCCGGCCTTCCATCATGGGAGATCAGGAGACTAGGAAGGCGGTCAGATTGGACGTGAGACACTAGGCTGGATCATGTACACTGCGTCTGGAGTCGAAGGCAGGGCTGGGTCTCAAGAATGAGGCTAAAGGTCATTTATCTGATAGAACTAGGACATAAACTCATGTTGTCCACACCCTTGACAGAAACCCCCAGAGGGAGACCTGAGGGGCCATAAATCAACCCGCCTTGGCTCCTGGACAGGGTTATGTCCAGTGACTAGACCAGGACAGCCTGTGGGTGGTGCTGAATACTGCAGGGTAAGGAAGGGAAAGGGCCTGAGCTGGCCCCACAACTGGTCTAACAAACTTGAAAACTTTGGATGTGTGTGTCCTCTCACTGGAATATGTAAGCCAATAAAAATGAAATTAAGAACATTTTCAGCTGCAATGTATTAAGAAAAGAAAAAGTGAAGTAGAATAAGTTCAGTTGGAACTGTGTTAAATGAGATTTTCCTGGGCCAGGGATTTAGCTCAGCGGCATAAGTGCTTACCTTGCAAGCATGGAGTCGTGAGTTCGATCTCCGGTACCAAAAAATTTTTTTAAAAAATGAGATTTTTCCTCTTCTGTTAGCTCTGGAGCTTGGAACAACATGTACAAGTACCCACAGACTGTAAAGAGATGAGTCTGATTGTTTCTGCAGGACTTGTTCAAAGGGCAGACTCTCAAGTCAGGTCTGGGGTACAGTGCTTGTCTAGCGAACATGAGGTCCTGAGTTTGATTTCCAGTACTAAAAAACAAAACAAAACAACCTCCAACCCCCCAAACAAACAAACAAACAAACCATGACAGGTCTGGAACCTGCGTATCATCTACTTTCTGTTGAGAAAAGAAAATCAAGGTGAGCTGGCCGAATGGCATACACTTGTAATTGTACACTGGGGAAGCCAAGGCAAGAGGGCTGCAAGTTCAAGCTAGCCTGGGCTACATACCAAGACCCTGTCTCAAAAAACAAGTGCAACAAGAAAAAAAAAAGCCAGCAGAGATTTGAAAGGTGAGGGTTTCTTTGAAGAGAACTGCCAGAGGACTGTGGTTTTCTCACTCCTGGGGTCAAGGGAGTGGAAGAAGTGCTTTGTGATGAGTGGGAACTAAGGTAGACTACAAAGAAAGATTTCTTGGGACAATTCAGGGACAGAGTCCCCTGACTGTGGGGTAGGGAGACTGATGCCTTACCTCCCTAGAGAGCTCGGTAAGAAGCTGACTAGAGAACAGCTGGGAAGAACTCAGGCATGGTGGTGCACACCTGTATCCCAGCACCTGGGAAGCTGAGACAGGAGGACTGCCAAGCATTTTGAGGCCAGCCTGGGCTACATGGTAAGTTCAAGGCCATCCTAGACTACACAGTGAGGCCCTGTCTCAAAAACTCAGACCAAACAAATAAATAAGATTGGGAAGAAGACATCTGGGATTGCCACACAGTTGCTTGTGCTTTTGAGCTATATCCCCTGACCATTTTTTTTTAAATTAGTTTTTTGAGACAAGGTCTCACTACATAGTCCAGAGAGGCCTTAAACTCACGATGTAACCCAGGCTAGCCTCAAACTCATGGCAATCCTCCTATCTCAGCCTCCTGAGTGCTGGGATTACAAGAATGTGCCACCACGCCTGGCGAGTTAATCTAAAAGGTAGCAGTTTAGTAAGAATAAAATTGTTCTTTCCTTCAGTAAAAGCCTGAATTCTCTCTCTCTCTCTCTCTCTCTCTCTCTCTCTCTCTCTCTCTCTCTCTCTGATACTGGGTATCTAAATCGTGATCTCACGCTTGCCAGGCAGGCGCTTATGCCACTGGGCTAAATCCCCAGCCCCCTGTTTTTATCTCTACCACAAACTGCAAGTATGGAAACTACTTGATCTCTCTTGGACTCTTTTCTGTTTGATAGAAGGAAAAATTAGCTAAGGGCAGTGGCACACGCCTGTAATCTCAGCTGCTCAGAAGGCTGAAGCAGGAAGATCACAAATTTGAGACCAGCCTGGGCAATTTAGTTTGACCCTATTTTAAATTTAAACTTGAAAGCCAGGTGTGAGGATGCATACCTATAATTCCAGCACTCAGGAGACTGAGGCAGGAGGATCACTGTAAAATTTGAGGTCAGCGTAGGACACATAATGAGTTAAAGGCCAACCTGAACATCAGAGAAAGAGCCTCTCTAAAAAACAAAAAACAAAAACTCCCAAAATCCAACAACAAAAAACTACTAAAAGGTAAATAAATAAAACTCTAGTACAAAACAGCAGGAGTGATGTGGGTGTAGTTTTGAGGAAGAGTGCTTGCCTAGCATGTGTGAGGCTCTTGTTCACTCCCCAGGAATTTAAAACAGAAAAAGAAGCTATCTATGCATGAAGTATTCTGAAGAGCGTGTCTGTGATTTTCTAATTGTCTGGGTGTATTCTGCCGAGCTCTGTAGTGGCTCACGGATTGGGATGGGTTAGTCTGGAATGCGTACATTTCGGCATACTAACCCTAGAGATTCAGGTTTCAAGTGGGGGGAAGCGTTCTCCCGTCCTCAACTCCTCTTTTTTAATGGGATAAATTACTTGAAAAGATACATTTTAGAAGATAGATTATAGTTATTTAAGTTTCTCAGAAGAGAAAGTTACCCACAGTACCCCAGCATGACACATTACTAATTACATTTTGATGTTTTCCTTTCTGACATTGCCCACCTCTCCTCAGGTTTGCCCCAGTTGCAATCATGAGCACATACATTTTGTATTATTTTTAAAAATTATTTTGTGGCACTAGGGATTGAACCCGGGGCCTTGTAAAAGCTAGGCAAGTGCTCTATCACTGAGCTGCATCCCTAATCTATATTTTGTGTTGCTACAGTACATTAGGGCAGTAAATTGTGATTAACCCAGAGGAGTGGAAGTCTGGGGTGCTTCCAACCATTGCACAATAAAACCAGGCAAGGAACACACTGACTTGGATAAAATGGTCTTTGGGGCACACAGCTACTCTGATGCAGCCTCTCTTCCTCTTTATTCCATTCCCTCTCCCCCTTTTGGCAACAACAGGAACTCAAATTGAAGGAAGCCTCTGACCTGCATGGTGAGCTACACTGGGGCTGCTTCTAAGTGAGAAATGCTGGATAGTGCATTCAACAAACACTACAGCACATAAAGAAAACCAGTATCACAAGCCTGTGGAGCTGGGCGTGGTGGTACATGCCTGTAATCCCAGCACTCAAGAGACCGTGGCCGAGGATACTGTGAGTTCAAGGCCAGCCTGGGCTACATAGCAAGACCCTATCTCAAAGCACCCTACCCCCAGCCACATAAAGCCTGTGGAGCGGTGACTCATCCCCTCTGTGTCTAAATCCCTATAGGAACATACCCAAGTCCAGCCCCAGCAAGGGCAAGCTTTTTGGAGAAGTCTCTGTATCTTCACCTAGGTATATAGATGGAGATGCTTCAGATTGAGACTTGGGAGGCTGGCCCTTAAACTGTTGTGGAAGCTTAAAGAGTGAAGTGGGAGGAAGCCGGAAGGTGAGATTGGTTGGTGGAGACCTCAGAGATGCAGGGGATGAAGCTGTTTTTTGGAGATAGGATCTTGCTGTGTAGCCCAGGCTGGCCTCAAATTTATGATCCTCCTGCTTCAGCCTCCCAACTGTTGGGATTACAGGTGTGCATCACCATTCCTGGCTCCAAAATTTTAGATAATTCACAGCAAGGATGTGAGATCCTCAAACTTATGTTTGAAGTGATAGCATGAGGAATGATTTGAACAGAGCAAAACTAAAGCAGAGATCAGAGGATATTATAATAGTTCAGTTTAAGACATTAAAGTTTCTAAAAAAGGCAGAAATTCATCATTGATGGGGGGGAGTAGATGTCCACAGTAAAATACCTTTCTGTACGGTTGCCTTTTTCAGGCATTAAATATTTTTTCTTTGAGACAGGGTCTCACTGTGTAGTTCAGGCTAGTCTTGCACTTACCTGTGTAGCCCAGGATGGTATGGAACAAACAGCAATGCCCTGCCTCAGCCTCCCAAGTGCTAGAATTACAGGTGTGCCCCACCATGCCCAGGAAACTTTTTTTTAATGGATATTTTTATTTTTTCTTATTACAAAAGCAGCCTTATTCATAAAACCCAAACAATTCAGAAATATTTATGTGGGAAGTAAAAGTCCTGCATACTCTTACCCACCAGAGGCAACAGGTTTTACAGTAAAATATCTTTCTCGTAGTGAGAAATCCTGCTCTAAACCAAACAGGCACTTGAAATGCTTCACACCCAGTTCTCAAAAGACTCAAGGCTCAGATTCCCTGGAGAGTAAGTGATGAAAGATCATTCAGGGGGAAAAACTGCGCAGAAATAACTGGATGGCAAAGATCCAGTGCTAGAGGAACTCACAAATTTTCCAACACATTTTTTTGCTCTGAGGTTCCTTTGCCTGAGGCAATTCTGGGTGCTTGACTAAATGGGCGACCAGTGTTTTTTTTCTGTGGAATAACAGTTCTGGAGTTTCACTGTTGGTTAACTGTCCATATTTTTGTAGTGTCCTTTGAAAAGCAAAGTCTTTTCCTGAGTCTTTCTGTTCCTAGCAGGCTTCTTAATGTAGTACATGATAACAGAAAATAATCGCCATATTTTTGTGCCCATTTTTTTTTTTTTTTTTTGAGATAGGGTCTTGCTATGTAGTTCAGGCTGGTCTAGGTAATCCAGACTGACCTTGAACTTGTAGCAATCCTCTTGCCTCAGCCTGCTGAGTGTTGGAGTTTATATGCATGTGCCACCAACATCTGACTTCTATGTCCATTTGTATGCATCAGGTTAGAATCACACCTGTCTTGCCCCCTCAGGGAGGTGATAAGGGTATTGAGTACTTTCTTTTTGGTCACTTAATTTTGAAATTATATGGGAAAAAATCTAGGCTTGAGCCCTTTGAAAGAAAATAATTGCCAAGTATGGTGGTGCATATCTATAACCCTAGCACTCAGGAGGCTGAGGCAGGAGGATTGCTGTGAGTTCAAGGTCAGTCTGGGTTCCTTGATCGTGAGATCAAGGACAGCCTGAACTGCAGAGTGAGACCCTGTTGCAAAAACAAACAAACAAAAAGAAAAGGGTATTGTTTTGCCCCTCAAAAGCTTGACAAAGGGAGTTGGCTCCAGGGACACCAGCTCTAAGACTGGAAAGCTGTCAGGACTTGTCTTCCTGTGTTTCCGCTGTCCATTCTGTTTGTGTGCCAACTTCACTGTCTCCTCCTGTGCTATCCTTTTCTCCACTCAGTCGTGAGCGGTAGCTAGTTGGTCTGGTTTCTGTACCAACAGCTATGAAATCATAGACTACATAGGTCCTTTTCCACGGTTCTAGTCAGAAAACTCATGGAGAAGACTGACATGGTTGAGCCGTGGGTCACTGCCCCTCCCTGTTACGTCACTGAGTCTTCATAATAATCTGAGAGGCAGGTCCATTTCAGTCTCCACTGGGCACAGGAGGGAAACGAGGCCCCGGGAAGTTGATTTATCTCTCAGATGCTGTGAGAGCTGAGCTCCTGGCCAGTCACTCCCTGGTCCCCCATCCCACGAGAGTTTGAGATCCCTTAGTCAACTAGTTACACAACACTTAGTACAGCTGAGACACACCAGACCACATAACGCCTCAGTCCAGAGCTCCTCTTCTGCTTGTTTACATTATCAATCTCTCAAGGCCTGAATTCCGAGAAGTCTTAGTTTATTCAAAGCACACACTTTAAAGGTAAGGCCCACGCAGGGGCCAAAGGGTAAATACCAAGAATTCTGAGAAGCAGGGTGTGGTGGCACATTCCTTTAATGCCAGCATTGAGAAGCTGAGGCAGGAGAATCGCTGCAAGTTTGTGGCCAGCCTGCGCCACAAAGTGAGCTCAAGGCCGACCTGAACTACATAGCAAGACCCTGTCTCAAAAAGACAAAAACAAAAACAAAGGCAAAAAAATGTTAAGATTTCTGCTATTGCCCCTTTTTAGTTTTTTCTTTCTTTCTTTCTTTCTTTTTTTTTTTTTTGGTACCAGGGATCGAACTTACAACCTTGTGCTTGCCAGGCAGGCGCTTAAGCCACTGAGCTAAATCCCCCACCTTTCTTTCTTTCTTTCTTTCTTTCTTTCTTTCTTTCTTTCTTTCTTTCTTTCTTTCTTTCTTTCTTTCTCTTCTTTCTGCCTTTCTTAAATTATGCTGACCTGGTCAAAGATCTCTGTAGATTTTCCAGTTTGTTTTATAATTCAATTTGGACATTTGGATTAGCTAAATTGTTGCAGCACACTGCTCTTCAAGTTCTCAAAATCACACTCTTCCAGGTGAGAAAGAAGAATACATGCCTAGCAACACCCCAAGTCAGACAGCAAGCAGTACTTGTTCTCACGGGCTCAAGGAGCTGCAGAAACGAACACTTCGTGCTGACAGGGTGTGTCAAATTTTCCACAAAGGCTTAATGGAGGGATTAGCATGTGAGTTGATTTTTTAAACTTTTTGTTACATTTTCTTTTGAGACAGGATCTTTGTATGTAGTCCAGTCTGGCCTTGAATTTGTGACTCTCCTGCCTCAGCCTCCCAAGTGCTGGGACTATAGACATGTGCTACCATGCCTGGCAGCATGTGATTTGATTTTGGAACAGGTGAATAGGACAGATAGGACAAAGAGGGGAGAAGAGCATTCCCAGAAGACACCATTAGCAAGTTGTGGAGGTGTAAAAAGGCAAAGCTGAAGGAAGGTGCATAAATATGGGGGCAGGGTGGGATTTAGGGCAGGAAGTGAGAATGAGGTAGGAGGAAGAACAAAGGAGTCTAAGGGAAAGGAAAAGAGCATTGGGGAAGGAAACCTATAAGAATGGCTGGAAAACTAGAAGAAGGTGTGGTTGTGGCTAGAAAAGCAATTTGAGGCCAGAGTAGCCAAAAGAAATTCTGTTAGGGGGTCAGGTGTGGTGGTGTATGACTGTGATCCCAGTACTGGGAAGGCTGAGACAGGAAGATCTCTGGGAATTCAAGCCCAGCTTAAACTACAAAGTGAGCCCCAGTCTCAAAAAAAAAAAAAAAAAATCTGTTTGGAACACATTTGCTAATGCCCCAAGAAAGCAAAAATTAGGGCCTAAAGCCAAAACTATGGAAGTAGAGGGTTATGCATTAATTAGGGTAGAGGAAGATATGAGGAGAACCAGGAGCAGAATCACAGAGGTCACCTGCACAAGGCAAACAGGGGACAGAAAACAGTGAAGAGGGCTGGGAAAGAGCTGCCAGAGACATATGACAGTGCCTGAGGTGGAATCACAGAGGCCAAAGGAGAGGAGAGTCAAGAAGGCAAGCGAGAATAGAAATTGATAAAGCTTACTGTGCTTGAAAATGAGAAATTGATAATGTCTGAATAGGGAGTTTTCAGTACAGGTGAGATATTTTCTCTATATCTCTCACAAAGTGCCTATACAGCAAAGGCTATTCTTCTTTCCTGATTGGCTTAGGATTCTTCCGGTTGCAAGGAAGAGAAATTAAGTTAGTGCAAAGCTCCTTGTGGGCCACATGTATTGTAGGGAAATGGGATCCACAATCCTGACCCTGAGAGTCCTTTTGTAGGGAAAGTTGGGGGACAGGTAGGAAAAGATAAAAGGCTCCAGTGAGGTCTGGCAAATAAAGAGTTCAGTCCTTGCTAGAGAGAAAGGCTAAGAAAATCAGAGAGTTGATAAAAAGGCTTGGCTCAGTACTGAGGTGTGGTGGTGCGCGCCTGTAATCCCAGTGCTGGGGAGGCTGAGACAGGAGGATTGCTGAGAGTACCAGCCAGCCTGGGCTACATAGTGAGTTCAAGGCCAGCCTTAATTATGTAGCAAGACCTTGTCTCTTTGTCTGTCTGTCTGTCTGTCTGTCTCTCTCTCTCTTTCTCTCTCTCTCTCACACACACAGACACACACACATGCACACCCAATCAATTCTCAAGGAGAGTCTCTTTCTTGCCATGTAATAAAAGGGGCTGAAAACAAAGATGCCAGGTTCCAGCTCCAGACTCTGCCTTTCTCCGATGATATAGCTGTTTCCTTACTTCTTTCCTATTTTCCAATAAAGTGATTGTGTGTCTCCTTTGAACTTATAACTCTAATTCTTTTTTGTTGTAGGTTTTTTTAACCCTAGATAAAAATTTACCCTCACGAGACTTTCTCACCCTCCCTTATCTTTGTTCCTCTTTGCACAGCTGTGCGTGTGTGAGCATTTATGCACAAAAAACTGGGACCTTATATAGGGCACCATTCATGCAGGGCATACATTCTACCTCTGAACTGTACCCTCAGCTCCTGTTTTCTGTTGTTGTTTGTTTTTGAGACAGAGTTTGTCTGGTCATTCAGACTGGTCTTGTACCTTGAACTCACTTTGTAGCCCACGCTGGCCTTAAACTCAGAGCGATTCTCCTGCCTCAGTCTCCTAAGTGCTGTGATTACAGGTATGCACCTCTGTGCCTAGCTAGAAATACAGTTTGGGTACTGGGGATCAAACTTATGACCTTATGCTTGCTAAGCAGGTGCTTACACTGCTGACCTAAATCCCAGCCCTAGAAATACAGTTTTTCTGATACACTCTAGGAGGCTGAGGCAGGAGGATTGTAAATTTAAGCATGGCCTGCATAAGTTTGCAAGACTCTGTCTCAACATAAAAAATTTTTTTTAAAAGTTGAGAGGCTGCTGGGGATGTAGCTCAGTGTAAAGGCCCAGTGTTCAGTCCTCAACATCACACAATCAACGAATCAATCAACTGATCAATCAGAAAAGCAGAAAGGAACATAAATTTGTTGGCTTGAAGAATTATTGATTCATTAAAGTTATTCACTGTTAAGGAAATTCTTCCTAAGCTGCTCTTCTATGTTTAGTGCATCAACATTGATAACTAAATGTTTCCTGCAGTAAAATAGAAAACACTTTGCTTTCTATATTTATGTTTCTTAACAAAGATCTCACAGTAGATCTTCCAACTTGCAGTAAACTGCTTCTAACCACCCTTCAAGGTAATAAGGATAGTTTTCATTTGATTACGTTTTTGGAAGTCTGGCACCAAATGTGATTTTGCTTAGTGAGTTTGGTGTGACAGATGTAAATTCCAGCTTGGGGATTCAAGGTTGCATTTTCAGTGTGACTGAGCCGCTCACTCCTGGGCTGCCTGCCATTTCCACGAGAGGCTGGCGCTGGGACAAATCCCCCAGACACCCTCACAAAGGGAAGTTGACACATCAGAACCTCAGAGTCCTAACTGGTCATGTGGCACCCAGACAGGCGGCTGAGCTGAGCGGCTGTCTGTTGTCTGTTGGCGCCTGGGATCTGGCAAGCAGCCAAGAGGTGCAGCGGGCCCTGGGGGTGGGATTCTACTCTGGGACCAGCATGCTTTGGGAGGCATTGGGCCAGTTTAATTTTTTTTGACACACTAGGGAAATAATATGCTATGTCGTTCAGGTTGGCCTTGAACTTGCTTGTGTAGTCCAGGCTGGCCTCAAACTCACAGCAATCCTGCTGTCTCAGCCTTCCCCAGTGCTGAGATCCCCAGTGCTGAGATTACAGGCATGCACCACCATGCTCAGCAGGACAATTTAATAGGGTGAGAAGTTTTTTTTTTTTTTTTTTTTTTTTTGGTACTGGGGATTGAACTCACGACCTTGTGCTTACCAGGCAAGCATAAGCCACTGAGCTAAATCCCCAGCCCATGGGTGAGAAGTTTTATTCAAGGACACAGAGTAGTGTAGCTGGCTGGGGAGTCAAGCTCCTTTCCACAGTTAGAGTCGAATCATCGTGTAAGTGATCAGTAAATAGTAGAATATTCCTGGGAGCTCTTTTTTTTCCCCTCAAAATGTATTTTATTTCAAGTAGAGAAAGAAAAAGAAAGAAGAAGAAAAAAGCTAAAACAAAATTTCAAAGCATGTCAGTCAGGGGGCAACAATGGTACATACATCATGCATTGCCATCCCCAAATCATTCACTCAGAGCACAAGACATCTGCATATTGTCTGAACAATACCAGCACAAATATTTCTCTTCTTTGAACTCAAAGATATCAGTAGTATAACTGTCCTAACTATTTTTAATATACATATATGTACACATATACATATGTTGTTATTTTTAGCTTCTCACACTAGTGAGACAATATGATGTTTATGTATGTGTGTCTTATTTATTTTGCTAGTGGAGTATGGTCTCAAGTTGCATCCATATAGCTATAAAAGTCTCCAGTTTATTATTCTTTATGACTGAGTAGTACTCTATTCTATAAAAATACCACATCTTGGGGCTGGTGATATAGCTCAGTGGCATAAGTGCCTGCCTGGCAAGTGTGAGGTCATGAGTTCGATCCCCAGCACCAAATAAATAAATAAATAAATAGGAAAAAAACCACATCGTTTTATCCATTCCTCAATCGATAGGCATTTATGTTGTTTCCAAGATCTGGTTATTACAATGTGTGTTGCTATAAACATGGTGCACCTATATATATATATCTTTGGTATGGTGTTTTTAATTCTCTTGGGAAGATACCCAGAAGGGGAATAGCTGGGCTGAATGGGACCTGTAGTCCTAAATTTCTAAGCAATCTCTGCACTGATTTCCAGGGTGGCTGCACCAGTCTTCATTCCCACCAACAATGGAGAAGGGTTCCTTTTTCTATACAGCCCCTCCAGCATTTATTATTGCTTGCTTTCTTGATAGTAGCCATTCTTTTTTGGGTGAGGAGGAATCTCAGTGTTGTATTAATTTACATCTCTTGAATGACCAGTGATGTTGAACATTTTTTCACAGATTTATTTGCTATTCATATTTTTTTTCATCTGAGAAGTATGTATTCATCTCAGATGTCTATTTTATGATTGGGTCTTTAAATCTGAGAAGACTGATGTTTTTCAGTTCTTTATATGTTCTTGATAGTAATCCTTTGTTTGAGGTACAGCTGTCAAACATTTTCTCCCACGTTGTAGGTTGTCTCTTCACTCTGTTGGTTGTTTCTCTGGCTGAGTAGTACTCTATTCTATAAAAATACCACATCTTGGGGCTTTTGTTGTGCAAAAGCTTGTCAGTAGGGTGAGATCCCAGTTGTTGATTCTTTGTGATAGTTCCTGTGCACTTGGAGTTTTGTTCATAAGATCTTTGCCTACACCTGTGTCTTCAAGAGTTTTACCTACTTTATCTTCCAGCAGGTTTAATGTTTCTGTTTTAATATTAAGATCTTTGATCCATTCTGAATTTAGCTTAGTACACGGTGAAAGATATGGTTCTAGTTTTAATCTTCAGGGTGTGTAGGGCCAGTTTTTCCAGCACCATTTATTAAAGAGACTATCTTTCTTCCAGTGAATGTTTTTGGCACTCTGTCAAACAAAAGGGGGCTCAGTGTGTCTGGAGTTGTTTCTGTATCTTCTAACCTGTTCCACTGATCTTTGGGTCTGTTTTTTTTTTTTTTTTTTTGCCATTACCACACTGTTTTTATTATAGCATCTTTATAGTATAATTTCAACTTAGGGGTTGTGGTGCTCCCTGTATTGTCCTTGTTGCACAAGATTGTCTTTGCTATTCTAGGTCTCTTCTGGTTCCAGATGAATTTTAGGATTGTTTTCTCTAATTCTGTGAGATATGCTATTGGAATTTTGATTGGGATTGCATTGAATCTGTATAACTGTTTTGGAAGTTGCCATTTTCACTATATTGGTTTTTTTCCTCCCATAGCCCTTGGGCTTTTTTTTTTTTTGTACTGGGGATCGAACTCACGACCTCGTGCTTGCAAAGCAGGTTAAATCCCTGGCAACCCCTTGGGTTCTTGAGAGGCATAATAAATGGCTAATGCAAGGAATTGACCCTAATTTAACTGGAAAAATAGACTGTTTCTTTTTTTCCCCCTCACCCCCATTCTACTTTTTCTCTTTTATTTGCTAGCAGATCCAAATCCAAAACTACTTAAAACTCACTCAATGAATATTTCAAATAGTTTTTGCCAAGTGTAGTGTTAGCTATGTCAGGCACCTGGCTCTATTTGGGATACATAAGAAAAAAACAAAATTGATTATTCTAGGTTTATTACTTTATGTAAGCATGGTATGATGGTTATTTTGGGGGAGTAAGATTAGATGGCGATAAATACAGGGATTCTTAATTTTTACCTTGTGACCTTCTTGTAATAGTTTTTTAAAAAAATTTTTTTCAGTACCAGGAATTGAATCACAACCTTGTGTTTGCCAGGAAGGCGCTTGTGTCACTGAGCTAAATCCCTAGCCCTTGTAATAGTTTTCTTCAGATTTTTAAAAATTCAATAAAATTCTCTGTGCAGCAGTTCATGTGAGACATTCTTCCTGAACAAAGTAAATCCTCTGTCTTTTTGAAACTGCATTCTAATAAAATGAATAAATCCACACAAATTCACCACATAATATAATCAGGTTGTTTTTTGGAAAATTAATTTAAAAAATAAAACTATTCTATTAAAATCATACTCATACTCTGATTTATTCAGATAATCCAGACTATTTAGAGACCAGGATTCATTTTGCTTTGCAACACTGGGGAATGAACTGGAGATTTTTCATTGAGCTACATCCCCATCTCTTTTTAAATTTTTTGTATTTTGAGACAAGATCTTATTAAATTGCCTGGACTGCACTCAAATTTGTGATCCTCCTGCCTCAGGCTCCTGGAATGCTGGAATGACAGGAATACAATATATCAGCAAACTGAGAGCAGGATTCTTTAGTGGACTAGGCAAATAGCAGCACTCAGAGAAATGGTCCAAAGGGCCAAACCTGAAAGTCTGAACAGTCTGGACTCTGTTCCAGCCCTCTCCACCCAGCACAAATGAAAAGGCATCAAAAGCTGGGTGTGGTGGTGCACACCTATAATCCTAGCACTTTGGAGGCTGAGGCAGGAGGATCACTAGGAGATCACTAGCAAATTCAAGAGCAGTTTGGATTACATAGGAGATCCTGTCTCACACAACAAAAACAAAACACAAAACAAAACAGAAAAGGTATCACAGCTGTCTGTATTTTTTGGCACACAAGTAATATCAATCTAGAGAGTTTGGCCTGTATGGAGCCCAGGTCTCTCCCTCAGAGTTTAAGAACAGAGCTCATGGGTATCTGAAGGTGCTGATACCACAGGGCCTGGATCCCTCCGGCTTCTGCTCTGCCATGTCTGGCAGAAGCCTGAACACTGGGATAGAAGACTTTGTTCTAAATGTTGAATCAGGACCTTAGATTCTGAGGAAATTTTAGGACAATATCTCTTTCTCTGGTTCCCTGAAGAAAGGGTCTTCTTTTTCTTTCTCTGAACTGCTTTCCTCAGCTCAGCTTCAGGCTCAGCTCTCCTCACCTGACAGGCATAACCACAGAGAGGTTACACTAAATCCATCTTGGTAAAGAGGTAAAACTTGCCAGGCGTTGTGCATGCCAGAACTTGGGAGGCTGAGGTAGGAAGATCATGCTGAGTTCGAGGTCAGCCTGGGCTACATAGTGAGACCCTGTCTCAAAAAAAAAAAAAAAAAAATTGACTTAAAGAAGTAAAACGCAATTTGATAACAATTAAAGGAGCATAACAGAAATTGTGTGTGTTCTAATGTAACAGACATTTAAAATTATCTGTTGCTTTAATTCTTTTAGTCTGTTTTGGTAGGTAACACAAATTCTTTACAAAAACTTCAGAAAACACAATAGAAATCATTAACACTATTTTTAGCTCCTCTGATCTAATGTTGGCAAGTTTGTTGTTATGATTGGTTGAACATATTATATGCACAGCAAAGAATTGTAAAAGTAAACTCTCATTTTTCTTCTGTGTAATTCTCCTCCAATGGACATGGCAATTTCTTTGTGGGAAGACATTTCTAAATAAAATGTGATTTCTTTAATAAATACAAGTTTACTTAGACTCCTTATTTCATATTTTTTTCAGTTTTAGTTAACAATCTGTCAAGGAATGAATCTTTTGTTTTCATTGAGAATTAATTCATATCATAGTCAATATTTTGAAATGTAAAATTCAGAATATTTACAAAATTGTGCAATCATCACTATTATCTAATTTCACATTATTTTATCCACCCAAAAAAGAAATACTATACCTTTCCATTGATAGTCTCACCCCACCCCCACCTCTGGCAAGTAGTAACTTTCTGTCTCTAACTTTTTTACACTGGACAATGCACAGCAATGGAATCATACACTTTGTCATTTTTTTCTACCTGATTTCTTTTACTTAACATATTGTTTTTGTTGTTGTAGTCTGTATTAGCATTTACTCATGTTTGACTGAATAATATTCCAGTACATGGACACATCATATTTTAACTATCTATTCATCAGTTGATGAACACTTCATTGCTTCCACTTTAAAAAATATTGTAGGCTAGGGATGTAGCTCAGGGGCATAAGTACCTGCCTGGCAAGTGCAAGGTCCTGAGTTCGATTCTTGGTAAAAAAAATTTTTTTTATTGGTGTCTATTAGTTTTACTAAACATTGGAATTCAATGAATATATTTATTTTTAAAATACATTTTTATTTATCCATCACTCTTATTGCCCTCCCTTGTACCTCTCTCTTTCTCTCTTTCTCCGTCTTACTCTCTTCTTCAGGTCTAATAATAATAGTCTGTTTCCTACTTCTTTCAAACATTTTATTTATTTGTTTTTGGTTTATTTATTTATTTATTTATTTGGAGACAGGGTCTCTTTATGTAGTCCAGGGTGGCCTTGAGCTCACCATGTAACCCACGCTGGCCTCATATTCACAGCAATCCTCCTGCCTCTGCCTCCCAAGTGCTGAGATTATAGGCTTTTGCCACTGCATCTGGTTTAGTATTACTTTTCTTGGTGACAGCCATTCTGGTTGGGGTGAAATGGATTGTGAATGTAGTTTTGATTCACATTTCCTAAATGGGTAAAGATGCTGAACTTTTTAAATATACTTATTGGCTGTTTAAATTTCTTTGACAAGTATCTGTTCAATTCATTTGTCTTTTTATTGATTGGGTTATTTGACTTCTTGGTGTAATTATCTGGGAAAGATTTTCTCCCATTCTATAGGCTGTCTCTTCAATTTCTCTTGCTGTGAATATACTTGTGAGTGTGTGTTATATATGAGTACGTGTTACTGGGGATTGAACCCAGGGTCTTCTTATTGAGCTATACCTCCTGCCTTCTTGTGTGTTTTTCTAAACTCTTGCTAAGCTACTAAATTGCCCAGGTAGGGATCTAATTATCAGTCTTCCTGTGCCAGCCTTCCAGAGTGCTGGGTTTACAGGAATGTACCACCACCTCTAGAAGAACCATTTTATTTGATGTAGCCCCATTTGTCGATTTTTGCTATTATTTCTTTTGCTAGTGGAGTCCTAGAAGCCTTTGTCTATGTCTATGGTTTTAAGGATTTATCCTATGTTTTTGTCTAGTAGTTTCAAAGTTCCAGGTCTTGTAGCTATGTCTTTGGCCCACTTTGAATTGATTTTTTTTTTGTTCAGGGTGAGAAATTGCATTGTAGTTTTTTTTTTTTTTTTGTATCCCAGGTTGGTCTTGAACTTGCAACGACCCACTTGTCTCAGCCTCCCAAGTGCTAGGATTACAGTTCACCATCACACCCAGTTTAGGTTCTGTTTTCTACATGTGATTATCCAAATTTCCCAGTACCATTTTAAGATAGGTTTCTCTCTCTCTCTCTCTCTCTCTCTCTCTCTCTCTCTCTCGTGTGTGTGTGTGTGTGTGTGTGTGTCTTTTGGAAGGGTCTTGCTATGCCATTCAGACTGGCCTTGAGCTCACTTTGTAGCCCAGGCTGGTTTTGAACTTTCAATGATCCCTTTGCCTCAGCCTCCCGAGTGCTGGAATTAATTACAGGTGTGCGCCACCACACCTGGCTTTCTCTTTTTTTGAGACAGGGTCTTGCTATGTAATTCAGACTGGCTTTGAGCTCATTATTAGCCTTGCCTGGCCTCAAGCTCACAGTAATCCTCCTGCCTCAGCCTCAAATACTGAAATGCAACACCATGCCTGGCAGGATGAGGCTGTGTTTTCTAAAATGTCTAGTTTTTTTTTTGGCTCCTTTGTCAGGAATGAGTTGGCTACAGTTGTGTGGGTTTCTTTCAGTGTCTTCTCTTCTATTACATTGGTCCATGTGTCTATTTTTATGCCAGTACCAGTTGGTTTTGTTACTAGGGTTTGTAGTACAATTTAAAATCAGGTATTATAATGCCTCCAGCCTTGCTCTTTTGCTTACGATGGCTTTGGGTATTCTGAGTCTTTTGTTTTTTATAGCTCTGTGAAGAATGTCACTGGAATTTTTATGTGAATTGCATTGACTCTATAGGTCACTTCTGGTAATATAACTATTTTAACATTAACTCTGCCCATCCAAGAATACAGGAGGCCTCCGCATCTTCCAGTGTCCTCTTCAATTTCTCTCTTCAGTGGTCTGTGATGTTCATTGTAGGGCTTTGCCTGCTTAGTCAACTTGGTCCTAGGGATTTTTGTTTTTGGAAGTTATTGTGAATGGAATTGTTTTCCTGATTTCAAAAAAAAGTTGTTTTTTTTTTGGTACTGGGGATTGAACACATAACCTTGCACTTATCAGGCAAGTGCTTGAGCCACTGAGCTAAATCCCCAGCCCTCAAAAAAATTTTTTTTTCTTTTTTTTTAAATTTTATTTAAAGAGAAAAAAAAGCAATACAGAAAAAAGGGTAGAAACAATACAGAACCTCAAAAAAAAAAAAAAACCATAAACCACTAGTTGACAAACCACATACTGTCCTCCCAGAAATAGCTGTTCATGTTACAAAATTAAGGCATACAAAGTAAACACACAGTGAGGCTGCAAACAGTTACAAAAAAAACAGGATGGAATAAAGCCAACTGAGACAGTATAGTGAAATTGGCACAGAACATCATAGCAGGTCACCAGGACAACAGTAATAGGCAACATTGTATATCTCGTTGTCTTCACAATAGTTATTCTTCTACTAGGTACAGCAAAATCAAAGAAATACACAATATTATAGAACACATCAACACAGAGTATTGAATAGAGCAACACCGTTAATCAGGACAAAGCAAAACGGCGATAAAAATATCTGCCTTCAGAGATAGTAGAAGGAAACTCCCCCGACTTGCTGTACCAAATATGGTCACCTCCTAAGAGATACCCAGATCCCTGGATCCCAATTGTTAACAGGGTGGGGGGGATGTGGTATGTTTGATTCTAAGCCCGCGCCCTGGTAGGCAGCAGGCTGGTTGCTGGTTGGCTCAGTGCCCTAAGTTCCAACATGGCTCGGATCTCAGGAAACGCTCTTGCTTCTTGTTTCCCTGCCCTGGGGTGGCCGCAGCTTAAAAAATTTTTAAAAAAATGTTTGGATACAGGTTTTCATTCAATTGCTCAGGCTGTCCTTGAATTTTTTTCTTTTTTGGGGGGTCTTTTTTAGACAGGGTCTTGCTATGCAGTTCAGGCTGGGATTGAGCTCATTTTGTAGCCCAGGCTGGTCTCAAACATACAAGGATTCTCCTTCCTCAGCATCTCGAGTGCTGGGATTATGGGTGTGTGGCACCATACTCAGCTCTCTCTTTTTATTTTGAGACAGGGTCTTGCTAAAATGCAATTGCAGGTGTGAATTACTGTGCTGGCCACCCTAAAGCTTTTGGAGAGAACATGATCTTGCTGAAACCAGAGGTCTACTGAAACTGATGTTAAACTTGTACTATAAAAGATCTATTTTAAAAAAATAATTCACTGGAGCCAGGAACAATGGTACACTGGGGAAGTTGGGGGTGGATAGTCAGTTTTCAGTCCAGCCTGGGCAACTTAATGACTTGGTGAAAACCCTTCTGAAAAAAAAGGAGGGTATGGGAAAGGTGGGGAGGGTGTGGGAAGGTGAGAGAAGGTGTGACTGTATGTGTGGTAGATGCAAGAGATAAATTCCAAGCTCTTACTAAGTATGGCAAGCAAAGAAGTATAAAGCACTGGCTAGTGAAGAAAAAGCATCTGCATTTATTGATGGTGGTACACAGAGAAATGGTGCTGGGGTGACAGGAACAAAACTGCAGGCCTGCAGATCAGCTTTGGGGTGGGGGAGAGAGAGAGAGACAGAGAGAGAGAGAGAGAGAGAGAGAGAGAGAGAGAGAGAGAGAGAGAGAGAAGAGGCAGCATGAGCTGTGGCCTGGGCTTACACAGGATTATACAGGATGCTCCTAGGATGGGGCTGGAATTAAAGGAAGGAGGGCAGTGAATTCCTCACTCCAATATCGTATCCATACTACAACCATTTTCCCCGAGAATCTTGATTTTCAGATTGTTTTTCATATTTTCACTATTATACTAATATATATTATTAGGAACAGTGATTATATATTTATTTCCATGAAAGTTTCCTAGAAATGTAATTGCTCAGATAGGAAAAATGTGAATATTTTTGTATATACTGCCAAGGAATTCTCCAGTATTAGGTATAATTTTGATGCTTTTATATATCCATTAAAGTTTTTTTTTATTTTTTTATTTTAAAAGGGAGTAAAATTAAACACAACAAAACAGAACAGAATGGGACATAAGAAAGCATAAATTTCAAAGCAAGACAACCAAAGATCTTCACTATCTGTCATATTGTCTCTTGTTTTCTTCCAAATGGTTGTCCTTATCTTTGCATATGGAGAGCTCATAGTAAATAACATAGTCAATCTTTTCACAAGATGTGTAGTTCACTGGCTCCCACTTGCTAGGCAGAGGGGAGGAGGAGGGGGGACATGGGATGGGAGACAGGATGACATGAGATGTCTGATTCTCAGCCCACACGCAGGCAGGATCACAGTTGCCCCCCAGAGATGAGAAGAGTTCCTTGTTCTCCTGGCACCCCAAGAGAACCATACAGTGCAGGTCCTGATGCGCCAGGGTCTCTCTCCTTCAGGCTGCCAAAAGTCTGCCACACTCAGCTGCCCCCAAAGAGGGGGGGAGTTCCTTGTTCTCCTGGCACCCCGAGTCAACTGCACGGTGCAGGTCCCAACGTGCCAGAGTCTCTCTCCTTCAGGCTGCCGAAAGTCTGCCACACTCTCAGCTGCCCCCCAGAGAGGGGAGGAGTTCCTTGTCCTCCCAGCACCCCGAGTCAACCGCATGGTGCAGTTCCCGAGGCACCAGGGTCTCTCCCCTGCAGGCCCCCTAAAGTCCGCCATACTAACCTGCCATTTCCTTCTGATGAATTGACCATTCAATTTCCAAAGTTCTGAAATGAAAAGTTCCAACAGACCACAGAAAGAATTCTCTTTAGGCTCCTGTTTGAAACCAGCAGCTACAGTGATCTGCTGGCCTTACTTCAGGGCCATAAGTTTTTTTTTTTTTTAAAGAGATTGGGAGCATATCCCGTGGTAGTATGGCAGATACCTAAATTAGGCAGAGTTTGACAGGCAGTTAGATGAGGCCAGGCCCCAAATAGAGTCAGAAAGAGGCAAAACAAACCAGGCTTGTGCTGATAGAAACAAGGCTTGAGACACAGTGCCCGAGAGTCTCCCCAGAGATAAACAATAGCTCAAGCTGTATTGCAACTAGCACAATTTGGCCTAATAAGCCTGAAAAATACAACAAACACATAAGAACAGAATGCATGCATAGATAGCTGGCAGGGTGCCCCCATTCCTATCCCCTTCCAGAAATGTTTCTGTTCTTCTCAGGGCTCTGCACCCTTGCTACATACATTGTTTTCCTATTAAATCAATTGACCCAAGGTAACCTGTGGTGTAATTTTACTGTATAAAACCTTCCTAGCCATGTGGTGGCACAGGCTTGTAATCGCAGCACTGGGGTAGGGAATGAGGGGCTAGGCTGAGGCAGCCTGAACAAGACCCAGTAACAAACAAACAAAACCCCCTCCTTCAAAAAAATCTGCACAAGGGGCCTCAGCAGCAACCCACTTTTGGGGGTCCCTCCTGTGTCTCAGGGGGTTTCTCTTATTAAACGGTTTCCTACTCTTAACTTCCTTTGTCCTCAATTCCATTAACAGGAACTCAATACATCTAACAGGTTGGAAGTTATTTCCCTGTAACAGAGTATGTGCTTTGCGCGCGCGGGTTGGATCCCCAGTATCAAATAAATACCTAATCTTTCTTTCTTTTTTTTTTTTTTTTTTTGACGGGGTAGTTCAGGCTGGAACTACTCACTATGTAGCCCAGATTGGCCTTGAACTCACAGTAATCCTCCTGCTTCAGCCTCTCAAGAGCTAGGATGACAGGTGTGTGCCACCACTCCCATTGTAAGTACCAGAATTTTAAAAAGAGGTATTCCCATACATTCACTAATGCAACTACATGGAGTGTCTGATCTAAGGGACAGGAGTAGAAAATTTATCTGTCGCTGGGCCTGGTGGTACACAGTTGGATGCCATGGCAGGAGGATCACAAATTCTAGACTAGCCTGGGGGATTTTGGAAGATCTTTTCTAAAAATTTTTTTTAAAAAAGTATTTTTTTGGGGGGGGTTGATATAGGATCTCCCTGTGTAGTTCAGGCTGGCCTGGAACTCAGCGGTTCTACCTCAGCCTCCCAAGTACTGGGATGACAGGCATGTCAAAATAAAGATTTTTACTTTTTGGGGTACCAGGGATTGAGCTCATGACTTTGGGCCTGCCAGGCAGTTGTTTGTGCTGCTAAGCTACATCCCTGGCCCCAAAATGAAAATTTTTAAATTGGTTGGGATGTATGCAAGCCCTGAATTTAATCCCCAACACCGCAAAACAAAAATCAAAACAAAACAAACAAACAAACAAAATAACCAAGTTGGTTCACCAAAAGGAAAAGCTAAGTGTGTGAGGTGGGAGAGTGATGATGGCAGGGGAAAGCACTTGGTTGTGAACAAGGATACCTACATTCTAAATCCATTTTTTTTTTTTTTTTTTGAGATAGGGTCTTGCTATGTTCCCCAGGCTGGCTTCAAACTCACAGCAATGCTCCTGCCTTAGCCTCCCAAGTGCTGTCATTACAGGTGTGCGACACCACGCAGGGCTCTAAATCCACTTCTGCCACACTGCAACCTTCACAGGTTGTAGCTTCAGCTTGAGCCTTTGTTTTCTCAAATTTAGATGGGTATGGCTCAGGTCTTACGTTTCCCAACCATTTCAAACGAAGCATTCTGTATCTCCTTTAGGTACGACAGCAGCTTGTGGACTGACTAGTTTACAACGAGCGAGGTGAATGGTCAGCCACAAAATGCAAAAGAAATTACTCTAATGCACTTCCGGGCGTCGCGTAGCCCACAGTTTGAAGTCCATGGAAACGCACTTCCGGATATTAAAACCGAGGTTTACACGTTCACGTACAAGTCACAGTCGGGTGACTCGGCATAGCCACTGCGCATGCTTTCCACAGACGCGAGGGGGAGGAGCTCTAGACAAGGTGGGCGGGACCCTGGGCGGGTGGGCGTGGCCTCTGGCTAATACCGCGGTGACTGGGCGGGCGCGAGCGCGCGAGGCTCTAGGGCGGGGCTAGGGCGGGGCTGGCGCGGCGCGGGGCGGGGTCTCGTCCTAGTGGGCGCTGCAGGTTTCTGCTGAGCGTCACTGTGTTGTCTCGGCTGAGGTCGCCTCAGGTGAGCTGGTCGCGCCGGAAGTGGCTCTGGCTCGGCGCCTAAGTTGTTGTAAGGCATCTTCGTCCGCTTTGTTGTCAAGGGGCCGCGGCATCACCCAGCTTTGTCCCTCTTGCCTTGCAGCAGCCATGGCGAATAGCAGCGTCGCCGAGCGATCGCCAACCGGCGCCCTCCACACAAACCTGGTGAGGGACGGGACGGCGGGGACGCGGGGCCCCGCGGCGCCGGGCAACCGAGCGCACCTGAAGGGTGAGTATGCCTGGAGGGGCTCCGGAGGGGGAAGGACGCCGGCGGGTCGCGGGGTTGCAGAGAGGGAGGGGCCTGCTGGCGTCCGGACTGGAGCAAGGCAGTGGGGTCCTCGGGCGTAGGCCCCCACGGCGCAGGCCAGACGCCTGGTGGGCGAGTGGCAAATGCCTTTTACATTGAATTCAGTTAAAAGAAATGACACCTGGCTGCTTGTCTCCCAGGGAGATTGTAAGGTTGATAACGAAGCTAGATAGGTCGGGAATAAACTTTAACATTCTTTGCGTTGTTACAGATGATGAAACTGAGGCCCCGAATAGGGCCCATCGCCTATTTAGTCACAAAATCAGTACAGTAGTTAAGAGCAAGGACTTGTTTCCCAGTACCGCGTCCAGATGACAGGGAGCACCTGCATTTGAGTCCCATCTTTGTGTTTTACTTGGAATTTTGGACTTGTTAACTTTCAAAAGCTTAGTGTCTGAACTGAAAAATGAGGGCGATACTAGTATCTGGTTAGTCAGCTGATGTTTGCGTTATATGAAATAATTCATGTAATAATTACTGATAACCTTATAACTAAGAGCATTCATTTTAAAGGAATGCTCACAACAATATCCTAAATATTGTTTTAAGGGGAAAAGTATGCCTAGAAACTAATTACCTTGATTCCATCTTGGCATGAAATTGAGGTCTCAGTGGTTTTTTTTTTTTTTTTTTTGCCTTTTCGAGACAGGGTTTTGCTATGCACTTCGGGCTGGCCTTGAACTCAAAAGAGTCAGACCTCCTGCCCAAGCCTCCTAAGTGCTGGGACTACAGGTGTGCACCGCCACGCCTGACCGTTGTTTTTAAAACTCATAAAGAAATTATCCCACCGAGTGTGGTGGCACAAGCCTGTAATCCCAACAATCCAAAGGCTGAGGCAGGATTGCCATGAGGAATTGAAAACCAGACCAGGCTACATAGTGAGTTCACGGTCAGCTTGAATTACCTAATATATCCGTGTCTCAAAAAACGGACAATCCCCCAAACAAACAAACACACACAACCTTAGAGCTGGTTTGGTAGTACACAAGGGTAATCCCAGCACTTGGGAAGTTGAGGCAGGAAGAATGCTGTGAATTCAAAGCCAGCCAGAACTACAGAGTAAAACCTTGTGTTTTATAAAAGAAAACAAAACAGTGCAAAAACTTAGAAATGAATTGTTGCTAGAGCATAAATCTGCCCTGAATTAAGTCCTCTAAATTGAAGACTACTTCTGAGAGTGACAATAATCTTAGGTCTGGGTCTCAAAAAGTGTTCTCCAAGTCCAAGTAGGGCAATTCTAAAGATTGTCATTTGATTTGAGATAGTGGTCAGTTATTTATTTATTCTTTTCAACCTACAGCTAATCAAACTTTGAAACTTCCAAGGTGTTTTTTTTATAATGATTTATTTTATCATTAGAACAGCACATTCAACACATTTACTCTTTTTTGTGTGTGTGGTGCTGGGAATTGAACATGAGGCCTTTCCACTGAGCTATATTCCCAGCCTTTTCCTGATCTCCTGAGGTTTATTTTTCATTAGTTTCCTTTTTTATGCATAGTAATTACATGCATCTTAGGGAATTGGTACATATACATATTACGTCTTAAGCATTTTTAATTATCTTTCCTACCTTTTAAAATTTTTAAAAAAATTCTTGTGATAAAGTCTTACTATGTCACTAAGTTGCCCAAGCTGGGCTTGAACTTGTGATCCTCTTGTCTCAAGCCCCCAGAGTGCTGAGGTTACAGTCACGTTAGCATGCCCAGCTCACTCTTAAATGTTTTTCTGATGCTGTCAAGTGACTTCTGCAGAGCCTGTCTGTAAGGTGTGAAGACTTGCCTTCTTGTAGAAATAGTGTTCTTCCATAAGTAGTAGGGAAGAAGTTGCTGGGCTAGGGGAAGCAGTGAGCTTAAAGGTTAGTGTAACCTTTTTGTGTGTGTCAGTAAAGAGATTAATTTGTCATGAATGAAGGGTTTCTGTTGGGTGGCAGTAAGAGATAAGGTTGGCCTGTTCTGATGGTATGAGATTATGTTAAACTAGGGAGTTTTTGATCCAGCCTACTGATTAATGGTTACTTTTTTTTCTTTTTCTTTTCTTCCTCCTTTGTCTTTTTGTAACTCATGTTAGAAATTCTATATAGCTGGGCATGGTAGCGCATGCCTGTAATGGGGGAGTGGGGAGGGAGGCTGAGGCAGGAGGATCACTATGCTTTCTGAGGCCAGCCTGTGCTACATAGTGAGTTCAAGTCCAGCCTGACTTCATAGTGAGACCCTATACCCCCTAAAAGAAAAAAAAAATCCTATATTGGACTTCAGATATAGTTCAGAGGTAAAGCACTTGTGTAACATGTAGGTTCAATTATTTCTTTAAATTTTAATTTTTATTAGTACATGTTGAGGTACATAATGATTACATTCATCATGGGGAGTTGGTACATCCCCTTCCTCTCCATCAATTATTTCTTTTCTTTTCTTTTTTTGGTGGCATAGGGATTGAATCCAGGGCCTTATACATGCCAGGGAAGCACTGTACCACTGAGCTACATTCTCAACCTCTCAATTATTTCCTGACATGTTTTTTTCATTTATATAGATTTTGTGTGTTGCAGATCATAATGTAAAGTCTTTAATGTGGAACAGAAAAATTTAAGAACACTATTGTTTTTTCTTTTTCATTTATTTATTGGTGGTACTGGGGATTAAACCCAGTGGTACTCTTAACCACTGGGCTATATCCCTAATTGTTTTTGTTTTTTTTCTTTTGGGTCTTGCTAATTTACTTAGTTGGGTGTGCCCACCTATCAGGAACCACTATGGTTTGGTTTTTCTTTTTCTTTTTCTTTTCTTTCTTTCTTTCTTTTTTTTTTTTTTTTTTTTTGGTATTAGGGATCGAACTTGTGATCTCATGCTTGCCAGGCATGTACTGTGCTTCTGAGCTATATCTTCAGCCCAGGAACCACTATCTTGAAGTTGCTTTTACTGCTTTTAAAAGGCAATGTGGTGCAAACTGGAATAATTTGTCTTAGATTCCTATTCTGGATCTAATTTGCTTCAGTAGGTGACTCAAGTGTTCACAGTGAGCACTGTGCTTGCTGATTTAGAGGAAAAAGAAAGCTCTGATTATGGAGAAAAGAGATCTAAGTAAAATTGGCAATGGGACATTAACCAAGGTATTAGTATGATTTGTCGATGCCAGTCTCAACACAAATTTTATAGATAGGCTTTTTTCGTTTTGCCTGTAGTATAGAGAAAACTCAATTGAAACTTTTGTGGAAATAGAATTTGTTGGTTCATGTAACTTAAAAATCAGTAAAGTAGGATCTAGTGGCATCAGGCTGGAATCGGGCTCAATGCTATCTCAGCATCAGGTTTTTTTTTTTTATTGGTACCAGGGATCAACTCACAACTGCGCACTTGCAAAGCAGGTGCTTATGCCGCTGAGCTAAATTCCCAGCCCAGCATCAGGTTTTTTTTATATCTTGGTTTGCTTACTTGATGTCACCTTTACTATAAGTTTTGTTTTTCTTGAGTTCCATGCAAACTGAGGGATTTCTTGTTAGTTTTGAGAATCTTTGTCCTAGTACAGTGATGGCGACCCTTTTAGACCTTTGAATGACAGCTTACTGAGGCATCGTGCCATAGATTGTCTACTGCTTATCAAAGTCTCGGTATCCACTACTGGATTACGGCACATTAGGTGGTCATCTCTGAGCCTTTCACTGTTGTCGGATGGTGAGAAAAACCTAACTGACTGGGTCTGATTCATGTTATATACCCAGAAAAGGAACTGGGAATGAGCTGTTGGTTTTCACAGTGACGTAGATCGCTAATGATTTCCCTTTGGTATATAAATAAAGAAAATGAACCTGTTTGTGATGAAATACCTAGGGTGGCTGATTCATTAAGAGGAAATTTAGGGTACAATTTTTCAGGTCCAAGAGAATGATACCTTATTAGCCTCTGATGAGGCCCACACATAGGATGTGAATGTCAGTGCTTGTGGGGCAGAAGTCACATCTTGAGTTAGGAAGCCAACTATCATGGAGACTCCCAGTGACTCAGGACCTCCTATTAAGTGTCACTTCCCTGAGGTTGACCAATTCCCAGGTGTTCAGTCACAGTGAACCCTGAGGGACAGTCAAGTATATTCAAAATACAGCAGATGGTAGAAGCAAAGAATAAAGATTTTATCAAAGATGCTGCCTCAGATTATACATGAAGTCCAGGCTACCTACAGAAGAAAAGTAAATGAACAGAATATTAGAATTTAAAATGTCCAAGGTAGTGCAGTTCCAGGCAATGTGCGAACTTAGTGTGTAACCTTGGAGAAGTGGGTGGCTAAATTTGAGCAGAAATGAATGTCTGTGACACTGAGTGGATCCTTTAAATGAATGGTGAGATGTTTTAGGATTACGGAGAAGTTTACTGTCAGCTTGGTATTGGTCCTTAGTAAAGAGGACCTGAAAGTGGGTAGGTGATTGTGAATGAGCATGTGTAAAAAAATCAGATGGTAGCCGAGTTGTGGGATTTAGAGGATGAGTTCTTATATGAATTTGACAGTGCTGCTTCTGCTTCCTATAAATGTGCTTTCTGTTTTTGTAAAATTTTTTATCTTTTTAGCTACTTTAACATACTTGGTGTTACTGATTACCATTTTCAAATTAGTGTTTTTTTAAACTTTAGACCCTTGAAATAGTTTACCTCAACAATATTACAATATTTTGTAACTTTAAAGATCTCCTTGCTCTGTAGTCTTATGTTCTCAAGAGAAACAAGTCTTTCATGGTGGGGTCAACTAGATTAGAAAACACTCAGTGCTGAGAACAAGTGGACTGGATAACCAGTAAGAGTAATTCCTAAGATACTGTAGATATTGTGCCATTTTGCTTTCTGAAAGATTTTTTTTACATGAATAGTGAGAATGAAGACAGTACTAGAGGATTAATTTCTGTTAGGGTTAATTTCCGTTTTTTCAGGTTGGATTTATTTGTATTAGAGAAAAATTACTTGTGAGAAGAAATAAAGATGTTAGGGGAAAGACAATTTAAAGAGCAAGATCTAGAGAGAAATGTGTTAGCATTTAATGAAAAGATAAGGAGAAGAGGGTAGGGGAAGATAATTCCATGAACAGATCTTGAGGTAGATACTGGGGAGCTCGCTAAAGTAGGAGGCAGTACCATTGATTGTAGGCAGAAGAAAGGAAGAGTTGAAGACTTGATGGGAGTTGAAATAATTATTTATATTGGAGACAGTCTAGCCTTGAAGTCAGTCTCTTGAGTGTTGGAGTTACAGATGTGCATCACCAGGTCTGTTGGCTAAGTAATCTTTTTGGGGAGGGATAGAAAAGGATTACTGTTTATCAATGAGCACCTTGATGGAAGCTAGGAAAATGTAGGTTGAGGGAGCACAGTTCTGACTTTCTGTCAACAGTACCAAGGGAAGAGGTTAAAAAGCAGATAAATGGATAATTCAGAATAGGAATTAGTGTGCTACAAGATTTGCAAGTTAATGAAGTATGAATGTGAGTAGTTGTAATGCTAAAAGTACATGCATCTAACGCCGCCATAAGGAGCATTATAAACGTGTATATCTCAAATTTAGATGTAAATTTTAAAAACAAGATTTAGAACTTTTTTGTATCATGTACAAGTAAAAAGTACAAATTCTCTATGATGAATGTGATCATTAAAGTATTTTTTTTTTGGTCTCTTTTTTTGAGATAGGGTCTCACTATGTAGTTCAGGCTGGAATTGAGCTCACTTTATAGCCCAGGCTGGTCTCGAACTCAATGATCCTCCTGCCTCAGCCTCCCGAGTGCTGGGATTACAGGTGTGCACCACCATGCCTGGCAGTGTGATTGTTATGTATATCTAAAATGTACCAATAAAATCTGATTAAAAAAGATTTAGAATTTTTATCTGTGTTGAGAAATATAAATGAATTACATACTAACCCCTGAGTTTATTAGAATTATATGGTGAGAGTATCGTTGAGTTGTAATTACCAACATTCACTTTTTACCAGTTTGTATGAGAGAAAGGAGATCCTCAAAACTGAATGTCACTCAGGGTTTTCTTTGCATTTTTTTCAGTTGTTTTCTTGTGGTGGTGTTGAACACAGTGCTTGAAAAACTTAGCTTAGTTTTAGAGAGTGGAAAAAACAGTTACCAAGTTAAACCTGGAGGTTAGTTTTGTTCTGATGTCTGTGTATTTCACCATCTAGCTAACTGCAAGACAATAAGTAATCATTAGGAAAACACACACTCAAGGAAAAGTCAGGATAGTTAATGTTCTATAGTTCAGTTAAACATTGTCTGGACCTTTCTCCTGTCTAATTTTAAGAGTGGTGAGTTTATAATGTGATGAAAAATCATTTAATTTTAAAGCTGACATGCTAAATGCTTTAATTTTTAAAAGAACTGCATTGCCTGTTTAAACCCTTAATGTACTTAGCTACACATAGTACAGGTAGAAAGTTCACTTTTCAAAAAAAAAAAAAAAAAGAAAGTTCATTTTTCCCCCATCTTTTAACTTCAGCTAAGTTTCTATCTACTCCATGAACCTTGGTTTCATCACTCCAACCCAGTAATCTTGCTTTCCTGTAAATCAAGTTCTGCTTAACTCTGCTATTCTTTGGTGGTGGTTCTTGGGGTACTTGTTAGTTTGAAATACTGTTTTCCTTTATATTTATTTTATTTATATTTATATGTATGTTACTCATATTTCCTTTTTTCTCCCTCCTTCCAGAAAAAGCCCAAGCAGAAGCTGGGTCAGCAAGAATGTCACTGCTTATATTGCTGTCCATTTTCCTGTCTGCAGCTTTTGTTATGTTTTTGGTATATAAAAATTTTCCTCAGCTTAGTGAGTAAGTATACAAGAAAAAAAAACTGGAAATGTCTGGGTGTTTAGGAGATGAAAGTAAATTTTAAAAAAATTGAATTAAAAGCTAAGCTTCCTTTAAGCAGTAGAATATTGTGATGATTATGTATTGGCTTTTATGGCTTGTAGCAAGTCCACATCAGTACTATATTTAAATACTGTTTTCAGCTTTGCCTATTGATTTTTTTTTTTTTAATGCAAAGCTTTTCTAGTATTGCTTCCCTAGTAAGGCTGTGACTTCCAAATCTTTTGTTATTTTGAAACAGGGTCTTGCTATGTAGTCCAGGCTGACCTTAAACTCACTGTGTAGTCCAGGCTGGCCTCAAACTTGGAGCAATTATCCTGCGTGAGCCTTCCAGTGCCGGGATTACAGTCAGGTGCCATCATGCCTGGTGGGAATCTTTAGTTTTTAAATTTTTGTAAATGAGTAACTACTTTAGATTACCAGCTTTTTTATTTTCCTCCTGAGATGCCTCCTCACTACTTAGCCCTGACTGACCTTGAACTCCTGTCTTTCTGCCTCAGCCTTGCCAGTGTTGAGAGTACAGGTGGGTGCCAGCACACCTGGCTACCAGCTATTTTTATAGGACTTTAAAAAGCAGCATTTACCTGCATGGTGATACACACCTGTAGTCACAGCTACTAGGAGAATCTGAGATAGGAAGATTGCTTAGCTCATGAGTTCAAGTCCAGCCTGGGCAACATGGCAAGACCTTTTTCAGTAAAAAAGTAAGTATAGTAAGAAAGATGCATTAAGACATTGTTCTGCAGAGTAAAAATATGAAAACAAATGAGCATAATATACCTTAAATATAAAGATGATTACTTAAGCCTTTTATCAGTAAGAATTCATTGGTTCCAAACAAGATACCCAGTTTAAATTGAAATTAATAGAAAAGGGAAAGTATTTAAAATTTTTTTTTCCCCAGTACCAGGGATCCACCTGACACTTGCCTGGCAGGCACTTGTACTGCTGAGCTAAACTCCTGGGCTTAAATTTTTGTCTGAACTTTGAGCTAGGATAGTCCAGAAGAGGTGTTTGTGAACTGTGAATTCATTAAAATTTTAATTAATTTTTATTATAAATGATTATTAACTTTTGCTTATTATGAGGATAAACAAATGATGTCAAATATGTTTTTACTATACTAACACCAATGGTTCATTTCTTAATATTTCATTAAAACTTGAAGCCAATATTGGAGTAAATGCTTTTAACCTTCAGTTTGGATCATCCTGAACTTTCATATGTAGATTATATATCCAGGAAGTTACATTAAAGCATTAACAAATACTTTATAGTGGCCCTGAAGCAAGGCCAGCAGGTTGCTGTAGCTGCTGGTTTCAAACAGGAGCCTAAAGAGAATTCTTTCTGTGGCCTATTGGCCATTTCAGAACTTTGGAAATGTAATGGTCAATTCATCAGAAAGAAATAGCAGGTGAGTATGGCAGACTTTAGGGGGCCTGCAGGGGAGAGACCCTGGCACCTCGGGACGGGACCTGCGTGGTGCAGTTGACTCGGGGTGCTGGGAGAACAAGGAGCTCCTCCCCTCTGTGGGGGAGGCTGTGATCCTGCCTGCGTGTGGGCTGAGAATCAGACATCTCATTTCATCCTGTCCCCCATCCCGTGTCCCCCCTCTCCCTCCCCGCTCCTTAGCAAGTGGGAGCCAGTGAACTACACATCTTGTGAAAAGATTGGCTGTGTTATTTAGTATGAGCTCCCCATATGCAAAGACAAGGACAACCATTTGGAAGAAAACAAGAGACAATATGACAGATAGTAAAGATCTCTGGTTGTCTAGCTTTGAAATTTATGCTTTCTTATGTCCCATTCTGTTCTGTTTTGTTGTGTTTAATTTTACTCCCCTTTAAAATAAAATTTAAAAAAAAACACACAAAAAAAACTTTATAGACTTTTGAACTTAAACATTTTTGACCTTACCATATCATAGATCAAGACTTCAGATCATTTTGGATAAAACTCTTATGTTTTGAACTTGATTTTCCTTTTATCATGGCAAAATTCTGCTTAATTTTTTTCACTTTGATTTTATTTCTTTAGAGAAGAAAGAATGAATATGAAGGTTCCCAGAGATATGAATGATGCCAAGGCTCTAGGAAAAGTTTTATCCAAATATAAGGACACCTTTTATGTACAAGTACTTGTAGCTTATTTTGCTACATATATTTTGTATCCTTTTAATTGAAAAATATTTTCTAGTTTTGTTCAAGAAAAGGTTTAAAGGGGCTGTTGCTTAGTTATACATAACTGGTTTTTGTTTTAAAATTTATTAATGTGTTACAATATTAAATAAAAAAATGAAAGATTAAAATTGCAAAAATTCTTACTTCTTGTTTTTTGTTTTTGGTACTGGGAATTAAAGTCAGCACCTTGTGCTTGCCAGGCATGCACTTGTGCCACTGAACTATAACCCCAGCCCCCAAAATTCTTACTTTAATCTTAAGTCCTTAATTTATTTTTATTTCTGAATATCTGTTGCCAGGGTTTTTGTTTTGTATTGTACTTATTAAACTTACCAGATATTTTTCTTTCCTCTATGATTTAGCATATTTATCTATTTTTAAAAGATTGCTACTTATATCATTAATTAATTTGAATTACTAGTTGTCTTTTTAAAAACTATTTCCTTAGTTTTAGAGGTATAATTTGTTTTTATTTATTTTTTTTATTGGTCCTGGGGAATTGAACTCACAACCTCATGCTTAGCAAGCAGGCACTTATGCCACTGAGCTAAATCCCTAGCCTTTTGTTTTTAGTTTTTTGCTTTTATAGGTGTTGTCTTATGAATTTCCTTCAGTAGTTTTCATTTTTTCCTTTTTTTTTTTTTTTTTTTTAAGACAGAGTCTCTATGCAGTTCAGGCTGGCCTTGAGCTCACTTTGTAGCCTTGGCTGGCCTTGAACTTGTGACAGTTTTTTTGCCTCAGCCTCCTCCGAGTGTGGGACTACAGGCATGCACCATTTCATCCGGCCGTCCTTTAGTAGTTCTATGGTTTTTTTTTTTTTAGAATTATATTTTAACAGTCAGAAGATTCATCTCCCCCAGCACTGGGGATTGAACCCAGGGTCTTCACACTGCGCTACATCCCAAGTCCTTGTTTATATATTTATTTATTTGTACCAGGAATGAAACTTGGGTCCTTGCACTTGCCAGGCAGCTGCAGTGCTGCTGAGTTATGTCCCCAGCCTTTTTAAATTTAAATTTTTAATTTTGTGACAGGGCCTTACTAAGTTGCTTGGGCTAGGCTGGAACTTTTGATCCCCTTACCTCAACCTCCCAGAGTGTCACCACATCTAGTTCAGTTTCTTTCTTTCTTTCTTTCTTTCTTTCTTTCTTTCTTTCTTTCTTTCTTTCTTTCTTTCTTTCTTTCTTTCTTTCTTTCTATATTATCTCCAAATTGCTTATATTATTGATGACTAATCTTCTAGTTTGTAGAGCTTAGCTTTCTTTATGGATTTTTGTATCTTTTATTTTTTGGTACTGGGAATTGAATTCAAGACCTTGTGCTTGCCAGGCAGGTGCTTATGCCACTGAGCTATAGCCCCAGTGTATCTTTTATTCTTATCCAACATATTTTCCAAATCTTGGTTAAAAGACATTAATTGCTGATATTGTGAAAGTAATCATTATCCTTTTTAAATCAGCTTTTAGGCTGGGTGTGTGTTTATGATTGCAGTGCTGAGAAGGCTGTGGAAGGATTGCCTGAATGAGTTGGAGGCCAGTCTGCACTGCATAGTGAGACCCATCTCAAATATTACAATCTTGGAAGTGGGTTTATTATTGCAAAGTATATTTTATTTAAAATCATAAGTAAATATTGGCTAATATTGTCAATTTAGATTATATTGTTATTATTTACTCAATAAATAATATAATGATTTCAAATATATTACAGCTTTTTATGATAATTTGAGATTTGGTGTTTTTTTTTTTGGTCTTTTTGTGCCCAGGTTTCATTATGTTGTTTAGGTTGGCCTTAAACTCACTCTAGCGCAGGCTGGCCTTAAACTTGCAGCGATCTTCCTGCCTCAGCCTCCCAAATACCACCATGCCTAGCTTTTATGATAATTGTTAAATTCAAATTTTCTTTTTTTTTTATTTTTTTATTTTTTTTGAGACAGAGTTTTGCTATGCAGGTCAGGCTGGCCTCTAACTCACAGAGATCCTCCTGCCTCAGCCTCCCAAGTGCTGGGATTACAGGCATGGGACACCATGCCTGGCTGGATGTCTAATTCTTGATGGCCTTTGGATATCTCAATCTTGATGGCCTTATCTGTATTCAAGCTTTAAATATCATTCATATTCTGAATATTCCTAAACTCATATTTGCAATTTTTATCTCTCCTCCATCTCTTGCCTCATACTTTCAATTGCTAATGTGAAGTTCACTTAAATGTTTTTTTTTTTTTTTTGGTACTGGGGATCGAATTCATGACCCCACGCCAGGCAGGTGCTTAAGCCACTGAGCTAAATCCCCAGGCCAAATTCAAATTTTCTCACAATATTTTATCTGCAGTTTTGAATTTAAATTATCAGTGTTTAAACTTGGTGAGCAAAGGGAAGAACTTTGTCTTAGGGCATGTAACAGTGTTTTGGCTTTACTAGTAATGGCTGATTAATAGATAAGCTATGTTTAACTTTTAAAGTTTCTTGCAGGTACATTAGAAAAAGTAAAAAGGAACACCTATAATCAATTTAATATATCCTTAAAGCAGTATACCAAATATCTTATAATTTCAAAATGTGATCAGTAAGCTGGCCATGGTGGCGCATGCCCGTCAGGCTAGCACTTGGGAAACTAAGGCTCCCGGATTGTGAGTTTGAGGCCAACCTGGCTATATCAGGAGACAAGTGCCACTGAATTCAACTGTGCAAGCACTCATACCTCTTGAATAAGACTTAGTTTCAAGTTCTTTTTTTTCTTTTCAAATCCATTTTATTTCAAAGAGAATAAAAAGAAAAAAAAAAAACCTAGAAAGCCAAATTTTGAAACTCATCAATCAGGGGGCAACAATGGTACATACATTGTGTATTGTCATCCCCAAATCATTCACCCAAAGCACAAGAGATCTGCATTCAATTGTCCAAACAATACTAGCACAAATCTTTCTTTAGTGTCAAGTACTTTTGAAATCTCTTATGTTATATTCCTTTCTAAAACTCTAGCTTTCATTCGTTTAACCAATATGCTAAGGACTAATCAATCTCTCCTGCTTTGAGTATTTAAAAGCAGAGCAACTGTTTCCAACTGGAATAACGAGAAAAACTAGGTAGAGGGCTCAGCCTAGACCAAACCCCACCTGGAGCAGAGCTTCTCAGAGCAGGCATGTTAGGGAGTGATCTGCAGTCCCCTTTAGCAGCATCGGAGAGGGGAGGGCTGAGAAATAAGTCTAGGAGGCTGGCAGCTGTGCTCCCACTGCAGAGGACTTTGAATATCAGGCTAAGGAATTTAGAATATTTGTTTGGTATTGAATTGTCATTGAAGACTTTTGAGCAGAAGATGACATTAAAAGCGTCATTCTGCTGGGCATAGATAGTGGTATGCAGTTGCTGTCCTAATTACTTTCTTGTTTCTTGTTGCTGAGACGTAATACCTGAAATCTACAAGTTAAAGAAGGAGAGGTTTATTTTATTTTTTATTTTTGGTCTTTTTAAGATGGTCTCAAAAAGGGTTCGCTCAGGCTGGTCTTGAATTGACTTTGTAGCCAGACTGGTCTCAGTACCGTAAGTATTGGGATTGCAGGTGTGTGCCACCATGCCTGAGTTTATTTTGAGTTGTAGTTTGCAGAGGTTTCAGTCCATAGTCGATAGTGCAGGAGGGCAGCATAGTAGAGAGCAGGAAGCAGAGAGAGATGGAGAGACGCACATTGTTGCAGGTCAGGCCCATGGTAGCCCTTCTCTTCCTAGCAGGCTTTTCCTCCCAACATCACACCCCGCTGTGAATCTGTCAGTAGACTAATCCAGTATCATACCCCATGGTCCAGTTACCACCCCAAAGCCCTAACTATAAGTGCATAAGGCTTTGGGGGAACATCTGGATCAAAGCCATAACACCTATAATTCTGTTTAAGTATTTGAATGTTTGAAACATACACAAAAGTAGAGAAATTCTTTTTGTTTGTATTTATTTCTTGTCTTTTGAGACAGGGCTTTACTATGTAGTTTAGGTTGGCCTTGAACTCACTTTGTAGCCCAGGCTGGCCTTGAGCTCATAGCAATCCTCCTGCCCCAGCATCCTAAGAGCTGTGATTATAGGTGCACACCACTATGTACAACTGTTTTTTGAGATAGATTCTCTCCTTTCTCAGCCTCCTAAGTGCTAGAATTCAGATGTGCACCACCACTTTTGGCACCCTCAATCCTTTTTTAAAAGCTTAGTTAATTGATGTACGTTTCATAGTTAAATGTAAAATAATTATACCTTATAAATTTGTACAGAAATCGTGTTTTTTGAGAATAATTGGGAGTAAATCAAATGTATTAGAGAATTCTGTGTGTTATTTAAAAGATGACTGACGATTTCTTTTTGCCACATTGCCCAATTCTGTTTCATCTGGTACATGTTGGATATTTGTCTTTATCTGATTTTAGTAACAATTTTATTAACATTGTACTTATTTACTATATATGTAAAAATATATGTAAGTGTGTGTGTGTGTGTGTGTGTTTATTTGTCTTTTTGAGACAGGGTCTCCCTGTGCAGTTTAGGCTGGCCTTGAGCTGACTTTGTAGCCCAGGCTGGTCTTGAACTTGCAGTGATCTTCCTGCCTCAGATTCCCGGATGCTGGGATTACAGACGTGCACCATATGTATTGTATTTTTGTATTATTGTTCAGTGAATGATCACCTTAGAGTTGCAGTCACTATAGCTGAAGAATCATATTTTAAAAATACATTTGGATGTGATTTTACTTTATCTTTTGGACATCTCAAATGCCCCAAAAAATCAAAAACCCAAAATACTCCCAAATCCAAAACAAGTAAAAATACTACATAAAATTAGCTTCAGGTAATGTATAAGGTATGAAACTTACTTGACTCAAGGCCTTAGACTTCATTCCCATCTCAAAGACGTTATGTGAATGCTGCATATATTCTAGAACTTGAGAAATCCATAATCCAGAGTACTTATAGTCCCAAGCATTTGGAATAGGAGATACTCAGCAAGTACTGAAGTATGGGCATGGTCTCATTAACATTATTTCTGTGTTTGTACTTTTTTTTTTTATATATATATACCGGGTATCAAACTCAGAACCTTGTGCTTGCCAGGAATGTGCTTATGCTGCTGAGCTGCATCCCTGGCCCTATACTTTTTTCTAAAATGTTGAGTTTGTTGTCTTAAAATTTCATTTGATTATGTTTTAATCCTTAACTTAGAAGTTAACAGCTTGCAAACATTTGCTATTCCAGGCTCTATATTTCTCAGCATCCTCTCAGGGTTCCTGTATCCCTTTCCATTAGCCTTGTTTCTTGTTTGTTTGGTAAGTAATAAAATGAATTGGGAGGCTGGGAAAAACATCTCTAACTAGAATGAGGAGAACAATACTGTCATCCTAGTCCTTCCAGCCTAGTAAGTTTGTTAAAGAGCAGTTGGTGTTAGAGTGGTATCTGTTAAGTTCCCCAGTGAGGAGGTGATGTTTGTTTTTCTCCCCCAAATGGGCATTAAAGCCATAAATGCATTTATAAGCTATCTTAGCCTTTCTTTCCTGTTGTGTTTTTGTTTCGTTTTGTGAGACAAGGTCTTTTTATCTAGGTCAGACTGGCCTTGAACCTGCAGCAGTCCTCAGCCTCTTAAGTGCTGGGATTACAGGTGTAATTACCATGCCCAACTCCTATTGTGTTTTCCTTTTCTTTTTTTTTTCCCCTGGAGATAGGGTCTCCCTATGTAGTTCAGGCTGTTCTTGAACTCAGTGTGTAGTGCAGACTGGCCTCAAACCTGCAGCAGTCCTCCTGCCTCAGCCTACCAAGTGCTGGAATTACAGGGATGTGCCACCATACCTGGCTCTCATTGTGTTTTGTAACCTGGACAATCTGAGAGTTTTGGTGGGCACAATGAATTAAGTCTCAGAGTTGAGGTAGTGTTTTTAGGCAGAGCATTATTAAAAAACTTGGCTCCTGAAGTTGTATTCTTATGCCAAAAAATAGCAGTAATTATTTGGATATAGTCTCTTAAGTTTAATTGCAAATGCCAGTTTGTTTTAGTTGGTGTTATTTGAATTACAGTTTGGTTTAAGAAAGGCCTATATCAAATGAGTTCTTTGCACAAGAGATGTTCTGCAGCATCCTCCCTGTCCCCCAGAGAAGTAGTCTAGTTGAGGTGTTCCTTAGAGATACTTCATGTGATTGAGATCGGAAAATACAAAGTACTCATGGCTTCTGTTGTTTTCCAGTGTTCTGGACTTGGTGCCTCATTCTGCTATATGCTCTCCTATTTAGTTGGGCGACCAGTTGTATACAAATACCTAACAGAGAAAGCAGTAAAATGGTCACAACAGGTAAATACATGTTATCATTGTTGTTTGGTTTTTTGAGAGGGTCTTGCTGTGTTGCCAGTGCTGGCCTCAAACTCCTGGACTCCTGAAGAACTGGAACTACAGATTTATGCCACTGCGCCAGGCTTACTTTTAAATTATATAACAATTCTTTGGTTGGTTAATTGGGAGGTCAGTGTATAGTCCATGTGTAAATTTAATACATATATGTACATAAATTTATATATTAAGATAATTCAGATAATTAAACTTCTTAAAATTTACTCAGATAAAAACAATTATTTTGATCAAAATAAAATTTTCATATGCAAAACTGAATGTTAATAATTTTTATTTTATTATTTTTTGTGTTGTTTTTGAGACATGGTCTTGCTATGTCTGGCTTGGTTTGGAACTTGCTATGTAGCACATGCTGGCTTCAAACTTAGTGATCCTTAGGCCTCAACTTCTGAAGTGCTAGGATGCCACCGTGCCTGGTGCAATGTGTTAATAATTTTAAATACAAATTTTCAGTTTTTGTTTTCTCTTTTTTTCTCCCTTATATGTTAGGGACAATCTCTCATTTGTGGAAAGCACACTACAACTGAGTTACATCCCAGGTCCCTCTGTAATGATAACCTTAGTTCTTTATCTTAGTAAGTTCAGTCAGTATACAAAGCAGTGTTACTCAGAAGGTATCCACATAATTGGACATTTGGTCTATTGTGTGGCATGTTGATCAGCACGCTTGACGGGCACCCGCCTCAGCCAGCTCTTCTGATGCATCCCTCAGGGGAGCGACTGTGCTGTGTCACGGAGTCTAGCATAGCCCTGCAGCAATAGATACAAGCCAGGTGCAGAACGAGCTGAGGAACATTGCTGGGAGAAACTGAAGAAATAGATTTCACAGGATTTTTAGAGATTATTCTGTTCTACAAATTAGGAAATTAAGAGAAATTTAGTATTTTTCCCCAAACCATGATGACTTAGCATGGTCTAGAATGTCAGATCACTACACTTCTAGACTAGTGCTCTTTTCATTTTGTGTACAGAATGGTAAAATAGTTTTACCTGTGAGTTTTTCTAAGAAAAACTGGTTTGGACAGTGAGCTTATTAGATATTTAAAAGGTATAAACTGAAATCAGTACTTACACTTCAATCGGTAAAATGTTTCCACAGGCATGGAGGTACATACCTATAACCCCAACACTTGAACGGCTGAGGCAGAAGGATTACTGCGAGTTTGAGGCCAGCCTGGGCTCTATAGTGAGACCCTGCCTCAAAAAAGAAAATCTCATCAACAATGAATAAATCATTTTGTATGATATCTGTTGTAATAGCATGAAATGAAGATTATTTAAAGTTTTTAAAAAATTGGGAGCCAGAGGCTGGGGGTGTTGCTGAGTAGTAGAGGGCTTGCCTAGCAGGTGGGCGGCACAGTTCATTTCCTACACCACTGCACACACATGGACATGCATTGGGAGTGAAATTTGTTTTTGTGGTTGAGTGATTCTTTACGCTAGAAAGATGAAGACATTAAAAAGTTGGCTGATTGAATTTCTTCTACCTTTTTCCTTTTCTTCTTTCTTTTGTTCTTTATTTGTGGTACTGGGTATGAAACCCTGGCCCTTCACATTGAGCAATATCCCCAGCCCATTTTTAAACGTTTAATTTTAAGATAGGGTCTTGCTAAATAGCACTAAATTTTGCCCAGACTAGGCTCAAATTTGCTGTCCTCTTGCCTCCACCTCCCAGCATGCAGAGATTGCAGATGTGTACCGCCACATCCAGCTTGGATGTGTGTTTTGTTTTTGTTTTTTGAGATAGGATTTCACTATATAGTTCATGCTAGCCTTGACCTCACTGTGTAGCCCAGGCTGGCCTCAAAATCAAGTGATCTTCCTGCCTTAGCCTCCAGAGTACTGGGATTACAGGCAGGTACCACCATAACCGGCTTGTATGCTTCTTAAATGTAGTTACATGTAAAATTAATTTGGCACTTCAGGTGTTAAGTAGCATCATTGAACCATCATTAGATTGGTAATAGAGCCATTTTTAGTAGCATATTGTTGACCTACAGTGATAGGAAGCCTTTCAGAGATCTTTCTTTCCATTTTTTCTTTTTTTGATGGGGGCCGGTTTGAGCCCTATCTTGCTATGTAGCCCAAGCTGGCCTTGAACTCACAGTGATCCTCCTGCCTCAGAGCCTCTTGAGTGCTGGGATTTCAGACATGTGCCACCACGCCTGGCTAGAGAGATTTCAACGATGCAAACAGTCCACTGTGGCATGTGTACCATAGGGTCACCGTCACTATAAGAACAGGTTTTAAAAACCTCATTTATCTCTGCTAATGATTTAACAAATAGTTTGTTATTTTCAAATTCTTTTTAAAATCATTAATATTTGTATCCAAAGGAAAAAGATGCTGGGCATGATAGTGCATACCCATATCCTAGCACTCAGAAGGCTGAGGCAGTAGGATCACCTCAAGTTCAAGGCCAGCCTCTGCTGAGTTGCAAGACCCCATCTCGAAAAAAACGAAATACTGTAAAGCAAAAATTATTCATACTGGATAAATTCTGAAATATCAGAGCCAGATGCAGTGGTGCATGCCTGTAATCCCAGTACTTGGGAGGCTGAAGCAGGAGGATCACCATGAGTTTGAGGCCAGCCTGAACTACATAGTGAAACTTTGTCTCAAAAAAGTCTTAAGTATCAGGGATGAGAAAATGAAATATGTTGTTTTATATTAAGCAACTTATTTTCAGGATTGGCTTTGTCTGATGCTAATACTGTTTTTTTCTTATGACAGGTTGAACGTCATAGAGAACATCTCATTAACTACATTATATTTTTGAGGATAACACCATTTCTACCTAATTGGTTTATTAATATTACATCTCCTGTGATAAATGTGCCATTAAAAGTTTTTTTTATTGGCACTTTTCTAGGTAAGGCCTTTGGGTCATGCTGTCAGGGCTCATCGTGTAATACCCAGCAGCATCTAACCAGCCTGGGTCCCATGCCCTGTGTGGACGGTGTGGGACTTGGGCACAAAGCCTGACCTGCGATAGTAGACACTGAGCAATGTCTGTGCATCGCGTTAGTGTTTTTATATTACCTCTTAAAGAGGAAGACTTCCTACTGGATACTGTTGTAATAACACAGGATTAAACGGAACTTTTTCCCGGTGCTGGGGATGGAAGCTGTGGGCTTGGATGTGCCATGTGAATGCTCTCTGCTACTGCACTGTGTCCCCAGTCCTCAGAATTTTTTAACTCCAATCTTTCCCTCAAGTGGAGAGAAAAATTAAATTGTAGTTTTTGAATTTTTTTCCTTTGTCTTTTAATCAAGTAGGAAATATGTCAGAGAATTGATCCCAGTTTTCATTTTATTGAAATCAGCATTTATCGTGTGTATATGTATTACCAAAAGTACAGAGAAAGCAGAGTCAGCATTTGATGTTTTTTTTTTTTTTTGGTTTTTCTGGGGATGGCTAGTTTTGAGACAGGGTCTTGCTATGTATTTCAGGCTGACTTTGAATTCACTATTTAGCCCAGGCTGGCCTAGAACTCCTTGCGATCCTCCTGCCTCAGCCTCCCAAGTACTGAGATTACAGGTGTGTGCCACCATGCCTGGCCAGAGTCAGCATTCTTGCTTTTCGGGCACTGACACCTGATTTTGAAATTAATCAGTGTACATTATGATTAATTTTTATATTTTGTGATTTTTTTTTTTGGTCTTTTTGATACAGGGTTTCACCATACAGTTCAGGCTGGCCAAGAACTCACTTTGTAGCTCACACTAGCCTTGAACTTACAGCTATTCTCTTGCCTCAGCCTCCCAAGTGCTGGCATTATAGGTGTGCAGCACCACGCCTGGCTCCTATTTAATGAATTTTTTTTTAAAAAGAGGTTTATTTGGGGAGAAAAGATGGTAAAGAAAGAGGATAGACAGCTACTGTGAGGTGGCAGGTGGCTTCAGAGCTCAAAGTTCCTATTTTATGAATTCTTATATGTGTGTATTTTTTGGTGAGGTGGTGGGTATTATTTTGCTATGCTAGGGATTGATCCTGAGGCCTTTCGCTGAGCTCCATCTCCAGGACTCTCCTCCCCCTCCCCCCTTTCTTAAAAAATATTTTGAACTGGGTTTGGTGGTGCATGCCTCTTATCCTGGCACTTGGGAGGCTGAGGCAGGAGAATTGCCATGGTTTCGAGGCCAGTGTGAAGTACATAGATCCCGTCTCAAAAACCTAAAAAAAAAAAAAAAGGAAAAAAAAAAAAAAAAGAGAAGCTCACTAAGTTACTAAATTGCCCAGTTTAGACTCAAACTTGTGGTTCTTCTGTCTCAGGCTCCTAAGTGTGCTGTGTTTATAGGTGTACACCCCTGTCCTGGCTGAATTCTTGTGGTTCTTTAGTAAATGCTTTGTTTCTTTCCAATTTAAATTGAATGATTGAGATACAAAGAGCAGATTTCTCATGTGTTGAATTAGATAATTATGTTTAAAGCTGGTTGTGGTGGCTTAGTAGTTTAAAGACATTTATTGACAGTCAGTTTTATTAGCACGAGGGCCATGGCTGTAGCAAGAACAAGGTCGTGAATTTGATTCCTGGTACAAAAAAATTTTTTTACTAGTATGTGTATTTTTTTCTATCCTTGTTTTACAAGTAAAATAGGTAGAAATTGTGTTTTTCAACTCGTTTTGATTTTTAATGAAATTTTTAGTGTCACTCCTTGAGTACTTTTTTTTGGTACTGGGGATTGAACTCACGACCTCATGCTGGCCAGGCGGGCATTTACACCAGTGAACTAAATCCCCAGCCCCCTTGAGTACTTCTTTTATTAACCTCTTGTTCTTATATTTGATAATCTTTTTGTTTCACTGTATCTTCTATCATTCAGCCACACTTTTTTTTCTTTTAACACTGGTGTGTTCTAGGCCATTGGTGTCGGACCTATGGTGCACATGCCGAGTAGGCATGCCGCGCTCTCAGCCCGCGAGCCAAGTTGCTCCAGCACTGTCCGAGCATGGGGTGTCAGGGTTAACTGCAGTGTTGACGCTTTGTGATAACTAAGTGGGTTTTGAGTTGCTGTTTGGGCAGTTGGTCTCTAAAAGGTCCCGTCACTGTTCTAGACAATTATTCAGTATCTTTTTTTTTAAATCAGTGCTAGAGTTTGAACCCCTAGCTAAGCATTCTAACACTGAGCTACACCCTCAGTACTCAGTCTTCTGAACAGTTAGACTGTTTGCAGATTTTTTTGAAAGACTTAAATGTTGTGAATTATTTTCTGATTACTTTTTGTTTTCAAACTCTGTATCCTTAAGAAATGATTATAAAGGATTGCATTCTTTTTATATGGAAATAAACATTAGGAGCTTTAAATTCTTAATGGTCTTTTATCCCAAATTGCAGTAGCTGTGTTCTTATAAGAAATTTTATGCACGCAGAAATTTCTAATTCTTAAAAACAAGGTTTGGTTTTCACTGTTTTTCTCTTTTATTTTAGGTGTTGCACCTCCCTCTTTTGTAGCAATTAAGGCAGGAACAACATTGTACCAGCTGACAACAGCAGGGGAAGCTGTTTCCTGGAACTCAGTATTTATTCTGATGGTTTTGGCTGTTCTTTCTATTCTTCCAGCCATCTTCCAAAAAAAGCTAAAGCAGAAGTTTGAGTGAAACAATTTCTGAGTTTTAAATATCCTGTCATCATCCTCATCGTCTCATCATCATCATCATCTCAGGATTAGTGGATTTGTCCATTTATGGTTTTTCTCTTTTCTCTTTTCTTTTTTCCAGTGGTGGGGATCAAACCCAGGGCCTTGCGCATGCTAGGCAGGTTTTCTACCACTGAGCTGTGTGTCCAGCCTCTTGGTTTGTGTTTTGAAATCACTACTTCTGTAATTGAGATAAGGAATTTATGAATAAAATTTCTCATTAGTTAAATTAATATATTTAAGTGGTAAGGGGAAGAAGAAAGTAAAAGTGAAAATTCATATACCGTGAAAACTGTCATCAGAGGGAGCTATAGATAGAAAATTAGTGGTGTACAAAATTCTTAGTCCAACTGAGACTTTCAATTTAGTATTTTGCTTTCATGTCTTATAACTAAAATAGAGAGTGGTGCAGTTCTTACTAAGGTTAGCTTTCTTTCAGAGCATGTAAGTGGGTTAACTAAAGCTTAAACAAGATTTACATTTCCGTTCTCTTTCTCTTTGAGGTAATAAATTTGGTTGGAGTTTGCATCTTCATTGGGAAAGGGTATCAAGTTATCTACTTGTGAATTTTATTTTTATTTCTTCTGTCTTAAATTTTTATCATGGATTAATCTGGTAATTAAGTTCTAGTGGTTTCTGTTTTCATTTTTTCTAGTTCATATATAAAATGAATATTACATGATAACTATTATTGATGTTGATAATTTGTATTCAGATGATATTTTGTTACATTGTGTCTGATAAAAGAGGATCTAAAAAGCAGAAACTCAAAGCATATTGTTTTTAGACATTAGAATAATTATATTTTCAAACAAAAATGGGCAGCACGACACAGTGGTTAAATATATTTTATTTCTTACAATGACTAAAATTTACCTCAGTGTGGTCATTAGGGAATGTATTATGTAATTATCCTTTTTATGCATGATATACCTATAAGAATGTTTTATTTTATTTCTGTTGGTGACTTGTTTGGGGTCACTTTTGATTAGTATAGTTTCCCACTGTAGACCTTATTTTTCTAACTCACAAAGTAGAATTAACTTCTCACATGGTAACGATTATCTTTAAATAGTCCTGGAAAAACTAAACCACTATGTGCTGCTTTGTTAATGGTAATATCCTTGAGTCTTTGATTCTGGGACATGGCCAATGAGTCGGTTTTAACCAAGCATGGTGCACACCTGAGGTTGAGGCAGGAGGATCACCGTGAATTCAAGGCCAGCTTGGGCTACATGGTAAGTTCAAGGGCACCTGAAGTGCATAGCAAGACTCTGTCTCAAGAACAGTATAAAAAAGTAATAAAAAGTAATAAAGTACTCTGTCACTTTTACCCCAAGGTTGTCATTATATGGAAAAGTCCTTTAGCTATGTGAGAAGTCCTTTTGTGTTTTCATTGTGAGAAGTATGATCATCCTCACAGCCTGATTCTACTCCAGAATGTGGACTGATTAATTTTTTCTGTTACAGTATTGAACAGATTTATTGTAAATACAAAGAAAATATATTGGATTAATATAGTGGTCATGTCACTTGGACTTTTGTGTAAAATTACTTATTATTTGTAGTAAGGTTTTATTCCTTATTCACTAGAGGCTGAGTGATAAAGCTTTTATTATTTTTACAGATGAATTTAAAACAGCCTTTTGGGACAAAGCTCACCTAATATTACTGTGTCAAATGTAATTGAGTCAGTTTTTTATCAAAGTTTGATAAAGTAAGAGCTTGGACTCAGAAGAACCCTCACTAATCTGGTGTGTGTATGTAGTACTTACTCTATTCTTAGAGTATTCACTCTGTCTTTCGATAGATCCTTTTCCTTTGCTAATTTCTCCTCCAGTTAGAAAATTGCAGCTACCACTGTAGGTGGAATGTGTTTTCTTCTCCAAGAGAATAGCTGTGCTCTGCAGGCTCATCTTTGATGGTAAGGAACCCTGCAGCAGGCTGTATCCTGAACACAGCTGGTGGCCTGTATTTGTGGAGTCACAGACTGGCCCTAGGCCAGGAGTAATTTCAAGCTTCAACCACCATCACCACCCCTGCCTCCCAGCACCCCATTTTGGTGCTAGGGGGCCTTGGTATGCTAAGCATGCAGTGGTGGCGAACCTATGGCACACATGTCAAAGCAGGCTGTTTGTTATCATTGAAAACTCTAGAAGGTTTGTTGTCACTGTCCTAGCCCCTTTGAGTCACTGCGAAAGCATGCCAGCTGCTGTGGGAGGCAAGTGGGCTGACTAGGAAGCTACCACTAAGAAACAGTTCCCTGAATGTTCTCTGTGGACCTCTGTTACCTTGAGTGTAATATATCTGAGACTTAATAAATGCAAACTAAAATGTAATAAATTTTACTGAGAAACTTAAATGGTATACTTGGGACTTACTTTTTGGAGATATTTATATGTTTAAAACTTCATTAAAAGTATAATTTCTAGAAATCCTGGTGCATATTTTTGCCACTAAGAATAAGAAAAATCTTATGTAATTTTTTTGGGAGGGTACTGGGAATCGAACTCAGGACCCAGCACTTGCCAAGCAGTTGCTTATGCCACTGAGCTATATCCTGGGTCTTGTAATTTTTTTTCTCCAGTGCTGAGGCTCAAGTCCAGGGCCTTGTCCATGCCAGGCAAGCATTTTTCCACCTACAACCCCAGCCTGATTTTTAATTTAAAAACTAGTGCTGGGTATGGTAGCATTTGCATGTAATCCCAGCACTTGGAAGGCTGAGGCAGGAGAGCAGTGAGTGCAAGGTTCTGTCTCAAAGAAAATTAACAACTGCCAGGTGGCACATGCCTGTAATCCCATCATAAATTTACTTAATAAGTGAAACTAAAAGGTGAAATGTAGGGACAGCTGGGTGTGGTGGCACACACCTGTAATCCCAGCACTTGGGAGGCTGAGGCAGGAGGATTGCCATGAGTTCAAGGCCAGTTTGGGCTACGTGGTGAGTTCAAGGCCAGCTTGTACTATATAGTGAGATCCTGCTTCAAAACATTTGGGACTGAAAGATGCAGAATATGCTATGTGTTAAAATTCATAAACAAGTTTTCATATGAGCATTAACTTTCTCTCCATCCTCCTTTGGGATTTTGCGAATTGAACTGAAGACCTTGATATTGAGCCACATCCTCAGCCCTTTTTATTCTTTTGAGGTGCCGTCACTAAGTCAGTGCTAAATTGCTTGGACTGGATTTGAATTTGTGATCCTCTTGCATCAGTCGTTCAGAGTGCTGGGTTTGCTGGTATGTTACCACACCCAGCTAGGTCTTTGTTTCTCTACTGGCTAAGAGTTTAGTTGCTGGGTACTCTGTTAGTTGCTTGTTTAGTTTTTTAAAGAAATTGCCAGTTGTATGTTGAAGCTAAAGCAGAAAGATCAGAAGTTCAAGGTCAGCCTTGACTATGAAGTGAGACTAGGGCTGTGAGTCAGGTGTCATGATACACACTTGTGAGCGATCCTCACAGGAGGATCCTGCGAGTTCAAGGCCAGCTGAACTACATGGCAAGATCCTGTCTCAAAAACACCCAAAATAAATAACAGATTGCCAGCTGAGTGCTGTGCTGTGTACCTGTAATCCTAGCCATTTAGTAGCTGAGGCTAGAGGATCACAAGTTCAAGCCCAGCCCGGGCAATTTAGTGATTTAGACTCAGTGTGAAGCTCCTGGGTTCAATCTCTATTAACACAAAAATAGGTTCAATACTGTGTTACTCCGTTTATTTAACATAGAAATGACAACATAGGGAGGGAACAGATTGGTTGCCAGGGGCTCAGGAAGTAGTGAAAGTAGGGATCGAAGGCAATGTAAGGGATTCTTGTGATGGAACTTGAATTAGGCCATGATATGTGCATGTTTTGTGATACTGTTTTTTGTTTTGTTTTGAGACAGAGTCTCACTGTGTAGTTCAGGCTGCCCTTGAGTTCACTGTGTAGCACACACTGGCCTCAAACTCATGGGCCTAAGGCTGTGTGCCACCACACCTTGCCTGGTGGTACTAAGTTTTGAACTCAGACCTTTTACCACTGAACTACATCCCTAACAAACCTCCCTTTTAAATCAGGGTCTCATTAAGTCATTTAGTTGCCCAGACTGTGATCCTCCTGCCTCAGCTTCCCAGAGTGCTGGGAATACAGGTGCGTACCATGACAGTTGACTCACAGCCTTCATAATTTGAAAGGCAGTCTCATTTTTAAGGCTGACCTTGAACTTGTGATCCTTTTGCTTTAGCTTCCTGTCTAGTTCAAATTACAGGGGTGTACCACTGTGCCCGCTGGTTTTTTTTTTAATGAAAAATCGAGTCTGGTAACTTTATAAATAAATGACGTTTATTTTGGCTCATTGTTTTGGAAATTCAAGGCTAAGGGGCCATATCTGGAGATGCCCTTGCCGGCTGAGTTCTGAGGCGGTGCAGGGCATCAGATGGGGTGGCCACCTGCAGATTTGCTGTTTGGTCACCCTCTTTTTGGAGCCACCAGTAGTTCATGGAAACCACATGGGATCTCTCTGTATTATTATTTCTTAACAGTTCTGTATAAATCTACAGGTACCTCATGATGAAAAGTTTAAAAATATTACCAAATAGTATGAAAAGTTGTAGAGAGAACCAATCAGATGCAAAATGTTACAGGGTAAAATAGAGTTGAAATCAAAAAACAAAAGAATAGAAAAAATAACAAGTTAGTACTTTAAAAGCTAAGTTGTGTATATACATACATACATTTATATGTCTCCCCCTGCCCCCGAGACAAGAGTCTTGCTGTGTAGTTCGGACTGGTGTTGAACTTGCTATGTAGCTGAGGCTGGCCTTGAATTCTCAGAAATTTTTCTGTCTCAGTCTCCTGAGTGCTGGTATTATAAAGCCTGTGGTATCATTCCCAGCACATTTTACACATTTAGCAAAACTGATCAAGGCCAAAAGAAAATAATGTAAACAAATGCAGGTGTAGGGGAAACAGCTACATATAGGAGAAAAAGCTTCAAATTGCTGAAGTATATTTACGTTTTAGAAAACCTAGTGGAAGCTGGGTGATGTAACATAGGCCTATAATCCCAGCACTGTGGAGGTAAGGCAGGAGGATCCCTGTAAATTCAAGGTCCGCCTGGGCTACACAGTGAGACTGTGTCTCAAAAACAATAGGAAACTTAGATGAAATGCATGCATTATTACAAAGACATGAAAAATATGTAATGCCTGCCAGGTGTAGTGGTACACCTGTAATCCCAGCACTTGGGAGGCTGAGGTAGGCGGGGAGGCTGAGGTAGGCGGATTGCCACAAGTCGAGGCCAGCCTGGGCTACATGTGAGATCAAGGCCAATTTTGAATGCATTAGCAAACCTCGTCTCAAAAAATAATGCTACAACTGGTACAAGAATAAAACAACTTGGAGTCAGGAAAATGCTTTAGAGAAACTGCAAAGGTAACAAGGGACTGCTTCCTCTCCCAGGTCCAGATATTGAAACTTTGTGTGTGTGTGTGTGTGTGTGTGTGTGCGCGCGCGCACGCGCGCGAGCGTGCTGAGGCTGGTTCTTACTATGTAGTTGGAGCTGGCCTAGTGACAGTAGTGTTTGCCAGGATTACAGGCGAGTGCCAGCATACCTGGCTAAAGTCTAACATTTTTAAGAACCGGTTCATTCTTGTACAAGCTTTTCCAGAGGATAGCTAAGTTTGTTGCATGAGGGCAAGGCATTTTGATTCTCAAGTCTAATGAGAATAATGCAGTATGTATATAATAATATGGAATATACATTCATATCACTTATGAACATTGATACAAATACCCTAACATGTCTAAAGTCAGCTCTTATGTTAAGGAAACATACATCGAAAGTGTATATCCATACCACAGGGGAGATTCAACATTAGAAAAACGTGTCTGTTCAGAAGAGAGAAATCATTTTTTGAGTAGGAACAGGAACAATTTTGAAGCTGGGCATGATGGTGAGTACTTGCAATCTAACCAGGAGGATTACTGAGAGTTTGCAGTCAGCCTGGGCTACATGGAACATTAAAGACCACCCTGAACAACACAGCTAGGCCCTGTCTCAAAAATAATTTTTTTTGGATAGGACTGGACCGCTATACAAGTACATGATTAAAAAGTCAATAATAGAGGGGAATCTAATTTGATAAATGGTTTACCTGATATGGATAATAAATGTCTTTTTTAAATGGTGAAATCAACTTGTTTACCAAAATATCAAGGCACATTTACCAACAACAGCCAGGAGAGTGGAAGAGAGCAATTCCAGGATGCTCTGTCGCAGGGACCCGGCCCAGGGTAGGGTATGCACGCGGGGGCAGCGGTACCAGGTCGGCAGGAGGATGGACAGGCAGCATTTGGTCCTCAGACCTGCGATGTGGTGAATGATGGCCGCGTTGCTACAGTGTGAGAAGCTGATGGCAGACAGCTTCAACTCCAAGGAATGGCGCAACAGGAAGTGGGTGGCCGCTAAGTTGAGGCTGTAGATGGAGCAAGAGTTGCCGTACATGTGAAATCTCACCAGCCAGAGCACAGCAGCTTTTGCGCGTTCCCGCTCCCAGGCTGGGCACCAAACCTGGGATCCCTATGTACTTGGTCAATGTGCTCCCTGTCCTCCCCTCCCCCAGGCCTGCAAATCCCCTCACCCCGCCCCAACCGGGCATTGAACTCGCCTCAGGTATGTTGGGTAAGTTCTCTAACCTTAAGCTACACCTCCAGCCCCACGAACGTCATTCTTGATTGAGAGTTTAGGTGCATTCTCTTTACAATAGGAGACTAAGTTTTCCTGCTATCATATGATGGCCTGCTAGTAGTTTGCAGAAAAACAATGAGGTTCAAAGATTTGAAGAGAAAAGAAAACCTGCATTATTTTCAGTTGACAGAACCACCTACTTAAAAACACACATACAGCAGAAAACCCACGTATTCATGGGATGTGACTTACAGCCTGACAAGAAAAAGTAGGAGTCCCCATGTTCCTGGGCAGTCTGTGCAACCCCACCCTTTACCACAAGGTGGCGCTCCTCTGCAGAACCTTCGCAGTTGCTAATAGAGTAAAAAGTTCTGAATGTTGTTAGATTTTGTTTACTCTTCTATCTTTCCTGACTAACCGTGAACTCTTTGAGGACAGGAACCAGGATTGCCAATGAGAGAGAAGGGTGACAAACAACCAGCTACTGGGATTGCTTGAAGAAAATGAAGGATAAAAAGGCCTGGGAGCGAGAGAAGGGAAGAGGGAATGGATGGTAACTGTGCACCTGGTAACTTCAGGGAACAGAAATTGGGCCTGGGGCTTTTCTAATATTCAGTGGTGAAAGACTGGATCTGAAACTAGTAAGGTTGTAAGAGCACGCAGGGCATGGTGGCGCATGACTATAATCGCAACGTATGGGCAGCTGAAGCAAGCAGGAGGAACGCTGCAAGTTTGAGACCAGCGTGGGATACATAGTGACTTTAAGGACAGCCTGAACTAAATAGCGAGAAGCTGTCTCAAAACCAAAGCAAACCAAACCAACCTGACAAGACAAAACAAAATAAAACGAAAGGAAACTAAACAAAACACAACAGGGGGGCCCCACCACCATAGCCGTGATGCAGTGCCCAGAAGGGTAGGATGCAAGGTACTCCAGTAGCCACTGCTGTTCTCTGGCTGGAAGAGGAGCCCGCTTGGACCTTTGTCCCAGCTGAAGCTACATCATATTGACAAGGCTGGTGATGGGCATCAGTATCTCTGCAACCCTAGCAACTCATGAAAAGCAAGTGGCGCAGTAGCAGGAAAATGGTGTCTGTCCCCCGCCCCCACCACAGAAATCTCTTGCAAGTGTTTCTTCTTTGTGGAACCTATTTTGGATGCAGGACTCTTAATTTTAAGAATTTATAACTTTCTAGCCTCTGCAACACAGAAAAAACATGGGGACTCCTACTTTTTCTTGACAGCAGCTATAGCATGCACACAGCTCAGTGCAAAACGCAAGTGCAGAGCCCTCATTCAAAAACCAAGAAAGTACAATTAAAGATTCCAAAGGATAAATGTTTTTCCTTTTTAAAATTTTTGGTACCATGAATCAAACTCAGGACCTCACACTTGCCAGGCAGGTGCTTATGCCACTGAGCTAAATCCCCAGCCCCTTTCTTCTTTGTTGACTTGTCCTGATGTTTTTATTTTCTACTAAATGTTGTAAGTAAAGAAAAATTAAAATCATAAATGATTAGCTGGGCATTTTGAGGGTTGAGTGCTGAGACAGGGTCTCATGTATTCTAGGCTGGTCTGGCACTCACTATATAGATCAGGCTGATCAATTCTGTCTCAGCCTCCCAAGTACAGGTGATTACAGGTGAGCGCCACCACACCTGGCTGATTTTTTCTTTCATCTTTATACTGCACAATGCCAGTTCTAAATGCAAATGTGAATCTTCATTGTAGAATCACTAAAAATTATGCAATTATATTTCATAACTTAGAAAATTTATTTTGGTGTTTTGAGCCAGGGTCTCACTGTGTAGTTCAGGCTGACCTTGAACTCACTACATGTCCCAGGCTGGCCTTGAGTTTGTGGTGATCTTCCTGCCTCAGTCTCCTGATTATGGGAGTACAGGCTGTGCCACTACAGCCAGCTCTGATCTGTAAATTCTTTTTGTTTTGTTTTTTGGGGTTTTTTTGGCAGTTCAGGATGGCCTTGAACTCATTTTTAGTTAGCCCAGGCTTGTCTCAAACTCACAACAATCCTCCTGCCTCAGTGTCCCAGAGTGCTGAGATTACAGGCACGTGCCACCATGGCCAGCATTGGTTTGGTGTTTTTGAGGCAGAGTTTTGCTTTGTAGCCCAGACTGGCATCAAACTCACCATCCTCCTGCCTCAAGCTTCTGAGTGCTGGGATTTCTGGTGTGTAACCTCCATACCCGACCCCTATTTCACCTCTTGATATGCACACCTTCTACCAGTATTCTCTAGCTTGATCTTAATGATGAACAAGGAAGTATTAAAACCAAAAGGAAATACGAACTGCTCTATTTTTCTTTCCTACATGTCATCATTTTTTAGCAAATGATCACTCCATACAGGAAGTCACCCAGATAAAAATGTAGTTGACAGACACCATTGGCTTCCTGTGTTAGGAGCAAGTTCTGGTATGAATGTGTGGGGTCCAGGGCTTTGTGCATGCCAGGCGGGTACTCTGCCACTAGCTACCTTCCCTCACCTGGAGGAAAGCGTTCCTCTCAGCTAGTCGGCCCTCCTGCTTGTGCAGTGGCAGACATGGGCTCTCGTTTGCCTCGGCTACTAGGCTCTCTGAGCTTACAAGTAACGCACATGTGCAAGAATCCTTGCTTTATGGAAAACTGCAAGCCTTAAAAGAGTACAAAAGCACAAGGAAAACCAGACATGCAGATGTCACAGCTTTAGCTTGCATTCATGCCCTTTTGTCCCATCAGACATCACTTATGAAATACAAATTTGAAAATAAAATTATTTAGAATCTTAAAATAACATTCTGGAGGTGGTGGTGCATATCAATAATCTCAGCACTTGGGAGGCTGAGACAGGAGGATTTCTGGGAGTCTGAGGACATCCTGGGATACATGGTAGATTTAGGGCCAGGCTGAACTACATAGCATGTACTCACTTCGGCAGCGCGCATACTAAAATTGAAGTACACAGCAAGACCCTGCCTCATGAAAACAAAAACAAAAGATAACAATGGCAAAAAGTGTGGGACCCTTTCTGAGTACAGCGCTGTGTGTCTGAGTGGAGTAAAGACAGAGATGGGCTTAGAAGAAGGAGAAAGGAGCAATTGTTAGGGCACAATTGATGATATCCAGTATGCTGCACTGGTGACCAGATGAACTAGGGTAGACAGTGAGAGAGGTGAGAGAAAATCGGGTTGAGGACAGAGGAAGTCATGTGACAAACGCCTGTTGGCTTTCATGCTCTGCAGGTCCCACTCACCGGCCTCGTGCAGCGCAGTGCGAAGAATGTGCGGCCCTATGCTAGCTCGCGGGGTGATTCAGAGTGAACTAGAAAAAGGTCCCCCTTTCTCCAGATACTGTGCTTTACTGCTGTCTGTTAGAAATTTGAGTAAGACACAATGCTGCCCAGCAGGCAATGTCAGAAGACTGGGGGAAAGAGAGAGAGGGAGAAGGAGAGGGAGAGGGGAAGAGCGAGCGAGCGAGCATATGAGTTGCCTCCAATCTGCATGTCCTTAGGTTCGGTGGTTTACACACATTCAAGGACTGCCTGTGCTGTCCATTGTAGTTTTAAGGGGTGGGGGAAGCATGCATCTAAACTTCCAAAAAGAAGTAATAGTCTGTCTCCAAAGGTGAGTAAAAGGGCCGGGGATGTAGCACAAGTGCCTTCCTGGCAAGTGTAAGGTCTTGAGTTTGATTCCCAGTACAAACAGCAACAAAAAACCCCTCAAAGGTGGGTAAAGGAAACGAGCTGGAACAAGAAAGAGAACCACTATACAGGCAAGTAGGTATGTAGTCTGAGTGGAGGGCTCATTTCAGCAAGGTTGTTTCAGAGGGATGGGGAGCCATCACTGGGCGCCCGGACCACGGGAGCCCCAGCAGCTGGGGTCTGCTGCCCCCTCCTGGCCCGCTTATTCATTGTCCATTAATCTTGTGAAAAGCGCATGGTGTGTGATCCAGAGAGAGGGACCTACAGGTGAAGCAGAAATCCTGACCTAACCGCAGCCATTTGGTTTAATAAAGTTTGGTTTAATAAAGTATTCTGTTCTCTGCCACTCTGAACTCAGTTAAATTCCATAATTTGTCATCCAATTGAAACTTCCGCAGATTTGCTAAAAACAACTTTGCTTCACACAGTGTGCTCACCACAAGATTCCCGTTGTACCACGGCCTTCAGCAAAAGCTTATCTTGTTCTTGTAACTTCTGTCCGCCAATTTATAAAAGACAAACTTTCTGTAAACCTCACCCTAGACTTCGGAGATGGCTCCTCTGGGGTCCGCTAGCATCAGTAAAATTCCCTTTGTTCTCCTGAACTCCTGGATACTGTTGATTCAATCTTTCCTGCAACATTAAGTTCTTCCAAAAAGTGGATATTAACACACTGATGCAAACTGAGAACCTAGCAGTGCTGCCCTTCTCTCCCAACTCCAGGCTTTCTCCCCAGCCAGAAAGACCAGACTACTCTTCACTCTGCCGATTTGACCTTGAACCGTCACTTGACCTCTTAGCCTCGATTTCCCTGTCTATAACATGGGTACAATAATACTAATTCCTCCTAGAGGCGTTTTAAGCATTGGAGGGCTAAGCATGACAGTGCATGTCTGTAATTCCAGTACTTTGGGAGGCTGAGGCAGGATGACCTCAAATTTGAGACAATGTGGACTACTTGAGGAGATCGTCTCAAAAGAAGGGCTAGGGGAATAGCGCTGGTTTGGTTCCCAGTTAAACAAACAAACAAACAAACAATTATGGATACAGGCATTTAGCACAGTGCCCAGCACTAGCTCTCTGCCAGGTGGGCTCATGGGCTATGAAAGGAGAGGGCATCAGTGTACGGATTCATATAAGGCCGCACAGATGTTTATTAACTGAACAACTGGGCAACACACTCCAGAACACAGCCATCAGTGGGACATTTTAGGAACCCCAAACTGGGCTGTCCTTTCCTCCCACCTCTGTGGTCAAGGTTGCCCTGTGGAGGCCCAGAGCAGTAGCCCACTGCAGTTTCAACCTGACTCCAGAGACAGCCCCGCCCCTGGAGGAGACCTCAGCAACGCTCTGGGACCAGACTGCTTTCTCAGGCTCCTGGGAGTGAGATCTGCTTATCTAATGTAGAACAGATCCTGGAAAACTCAATCTCTCCGTGTAAATCTTTTCCAGATCAGTTGTATCTTGGATGCTGAGTACCACAGGATTGACACGAGGGTTTTAAAACAAGGTTTCTTTTCTTTTGTTTTGTTTTTTGTTTTTTCCAGGTGGGGATTTTTCTCTGAAGTGCAGGTAGGCCTCCATTCACAGTCCTCCTGCCTCAGCCTCCCAAATCCTAGCACACATCACCGTGCCTATTTTTTTTTTCCTTTTTAAAAAAATTTTTATTTTAAAAGGGAGTAAAATTAAACACAACAAAACAGAACAGAACGGGACATAAGAAAGCATAAATTTCAAAGCTAGACAACCAGAGATTTCACTATCTGTCATATTGTCTCTTGTTTTCTTCCAAATGATTGTCCTTATCTTTGCATATGGGGAGCTCATACTAAATAACATAGCCAATCTTTTCACAAGATGTGTAGTTCACTGGCTCCCACTTGCTGGGGGGGGAAGGGGAACAAGGGACGGGGGACAGGAGGACATGAGATGTCTGATTCTCAGCCCACATGCCTGGCAGGATCACAGCCGCCCCCCAGAGAGGGGAGGAGTTCCTTGTTCTCCCGGCACCCTGAGTCAACCGCATGGTGCAGGTCCCGAGGCACCAGGGTCTCTCCCCTGCAGGCCCCCCAAAGTCCTCCATACTCACCTGCTATTTCTTTCTGATGAATTGACCATTCCATTTCCAAAGTTCTGAAATGGCCAACAGACCACAGAAAGAATTCTCTTTAGGCTCCTGTTTGAAACCAGAAGCTACAGCAATCTGCTGGCCTTGCTTCAGGGCCACACCGTGCCTATTTTCTAAAACACTAGTTCTGCTTGATCCTCTAAAGAGGAAACATTAATGTATGCAAGGATAACATTTGCATAAATTTGTAAGACAGTAATTGATTTTTCTGAAATAATGCTTGGCTTGGGCTCTATTAGTTCTCAGGTTCCCTGGGCTGTGTCTTCAGCGCTTCTGCAATTAGGGTACTTGACAGAAGTCTGAGAATTACTAGTGTAGCTCTAACAGATGGGTAAGACAGTGCCCAGATGTCTGAATTCAAACCACCCATTGTACAGTTCCCACCTATTTAATATTACTTTTCCACTTCTACTTCTGGTTTTGCCCCTTGGGAATTGTTAATTCATGGCAAACCTCAGAGGTGAGAGTTAGAAGATTGAACTCACCTTCTGTTGTTACTTCTCCTGGGTGTGTTGTGTGTGTGTCGGTGTGTGTGTGTGGTACTGACATTTGAGTCCAAGGCCTTGGGCATTAGGGCAAATGCTCTACCGCTAAGCTACAGCTCAGCCACTCACTGCCTTTTATTGTTTGATTGATTGATTGATTGTAGTACTGTAGATTGATTTCAGGAAGCACTGAGCAACATTCCTAGCTCTTTCAATTTCTTTCTTTCTTTCTTTCTTTCTTTCTTTCTTTCTTTCTTTCTTTCTTTCTTTCTTCTTTCTTTCTTTCTCTCTATCTCTCTCTCTCTCCATCTGTTTCTCTTCCTTCCTTCCTCTCTTTTTGACATGAGTTTTCATTGATTTATGGTTTTTCCAAGATGGCATCACGTTTATGATCTTCTTGTCCCCACCTCCCCAGTATCTGAGGTTAAAAGTCCTGCATCACCTGGCTTGCTTGCCTTTGATTTTTCTTCTTCTTTGTGCCACATGAACACCTCATTACCTCATTCACTGACTGATCACTACAACACCTTGCAGGGTGGTGGGTGGCATTGCAGCAGGAGGGTGTGAATAGAGGGGCTTATCATTTTCATGAGCATCACTGCTTTTCCTTAGCACAGCTGAGAGAGTTTCAAGTAAAAATCAGCCTTGTTGACCCTGCAGTACAAAGAAGAAGAACAGGATTAAAAATAACAAGTAACCGTGGGACAGGCACTGCTGGTGATTATCACTCACTTGAGAAAGTGAGTTTTGGGTGGCCAGACTGCTGGGGCTAGGGGGCCCAAATGGCAGAAGGGGATCATGGTTCAGATGAAAATGTCAGGTACCAGTTAAGAATTCTGCACTTGGGAGTGATGGTTGGGTGTTGACAAGCTCGTGTCAAGCCCTGGGCATGATCTCCAGCACTCCCCAAAAAATGAGAGGGTGGGAGTGGGAGGAGAGAGAGAGGAGAGGAGAGAGGAGGGAAAATTTTATGTACACTTGTGAAGTTTAAATGAAATGCTTTTATGTGAATTCATAGGGTCTAGTGGAAACATTCTGTAAATGGCAGTTGCTATTTGATTTTCCTCAGCCAGGGAAGCCAAGCCAGAGAGAACAGACGCTCATCTTCAAGGTGTGAGAGGAGAGCCCCAGGCTTAAGG
>PVJX010004833.1:0-90662 GCA_004027295.1 Dolichotis patagonum
TAATTGAATAATTACCATGTGGCCATGTATTCAAGAGCTACAGAACTTTAGTTAGGTAAAGTAGAAAGGTGGGTGATAAGTAGAAAGGTATCAGAAATCAATTACTCAATCAACAAACATTTGAGGCTCTAACATGGAAGAGAGCCTCCATGTAAACTTTGAAAGATGTGCTGCATGAGCAGTGAATGAATAAATGAAAAAAGAGTACATAAGGAACAAAACAGATAGGAAAATCAAAACATCATGGAAGATGTTATGTGTAGCAGGGTATTAAAATATTTTCTAAATCTTTTTTGAATTCATCTGAAAACGTGATATGTCTATCCCAGAACTCAAATCCCAGTTGTGGACAGGAAATTCTAGATTATGGAAAATAGCAAACAAAAAAATGCCTTTTTTCTTTTGCATGGTGCTTCTTGCTTACGAAGGCAGGGTGAAAGTATTGTATACTTGAACTGTTAAACACCGGCACAGATAATTGTACGCTGTTTTGGGGTCCAGTCTGATAGGGCACGTAAGGTGTCATGATCAGATCAGGGTCACTGGTAAACCTGTCATCTGGTCATTTCCTCGTGTGGGGAACATTCAGCACCCTCTCTGCTAGCTGTTTTCAAAGGAGCAGTTGACTGCTGCCCGTCCTGGTTAGCCGCTGTGCTACAGAGCCCTAGGACCTGTCCCGCCTGCCCGCCCCCACCCGCCCCCACCCGCCCATGCCAACCATCACCCTTCGAGGCCTCTCACGCTCCGCCTGTCCAGCCTCTCATCCTAGCCAGAGGCTTCAACATTCAGCACAAGCGCTGGCCGTGGTCTTTTCCCAACTGCCTTCCCTCCGTTAACCCACCTTCATACAGACAGTGGGAGAGACGGGGCTGCTTTTTTGAGTTGCAAGCATAGCTTTTGAGCTTGGCTCTTTCGGTTATGAAAGGGAACTATGGTTGGATTTCCTTCAGCGCTGTCCGTGTTCCGTGCCCTGGGGGACAGGAATCGGGCAGTTAGGAGACTGGCAGAGGCATTTGGGAGCCCCTCTCCTGCAAACCCCCTCTGCTGTGAGCTCAGAGGGCAGGACCCCAGGAGCCGGGCGCTGCCTAGCAGTCTCAAAGGCTGCTTTGTTTCAGCACCAGCCCTGCACCCGGAGCCGTAATTCATCCCAGCAGTGGGAAAGGTGCTAGACTCTCTGGGGTGACACAGCTGCTCAAGACAAATGCCAAATGCATGCTGGGAATGGTTCATCGCCCTGCAGGCTGCAGTGCGAGGCCACCGGTGTCTCTCCGTGTGGCTGCCATAGGCAGCGAGACAGGAGCCTGAGTTAGAGAGTGGGAGGAGAATGCTGGGAATTCTCAGCATTGAGGTGGCTCCTGTGTCTCTCTATAAATAGCAGGTGACAATACAAACATAGAAATACGTAGAGACAATGAAAAATCTCCCCTGACTGGGGACATTTTTCCAGTTGCTAGGGAGGGCTTTTGGGCCTTTTTCCACAAAAATCAGTCACGGTTTATTCAGGGAGACTGAGCCCAGGGCACATACAGTGTGAGTTACTCTTCTGTGATTTTCCTCCTCTACAGTATGTGCTTCCCAGGAATTTTGTTTGAACTTGTCTTTACCAAATGCCAAATATCATAAGGAAATCACATGCCCAGGAAACCTCAGCTATGAATCACTCATTTGAAAATGAAGCACACAATTCAAGTGTGAGATCACCATTTTGAATAATGAACATAGAATTTAAATTCCATGGTAATTAGGTCAAATGAATTGCCTGTTTGAGCATATTACATTAATGTCATTATTTATCATGGAATCTAACATACTTGAAATTGTGCAAGTTTTTCTTTTTTTTTTTTTAAACTTTATTTCTGGTACTGAGGGTTAAACACAGGGCCTTTTTACTGAGCTATACCTCCAGCCTTATGCATATACTGTATATTTTAAGTTTGGAGACTGGGTCTTGCTAAATTGCCCAATTACCTGGGCTGGGCTCAAATTTGCGACCCTCCTCAGTGCCCCGAGGTGTGGGATCATAGGCACACACTCCTGCTCCTGAGCTGACCAATTTTTTTTTTTAAACCTGAGTAATTAGTTCATATTATTTTAAAAGCACTGGTTGCACTTTGCGTCTTACAAAGTTTTACTGATGTTCCTGAGCACACGGTGGAGCAAGACCTAAGAGTTGTCAGTGTGGGAGTGTGTTTAATATGCCTCCACGTAAGTGTCTGAAATTTCCTAATCGCTGTCAGTGATGAGAAATCCTCTCTGTGGGCTCAAAATGTGTTTCTGTTTCAAACCTGGTGACACACTTATTTCCTCATAATGACAAAACAAGCCCCAAGAAAGAACAGAGGAACTTTACCCTGCTCGTTGGCTTTCAGTGGAGATGTAATCTTGTCAGCCCAGGAGGGTTCCAGAGGAAAGGGACATAATCTTTGAGGTCCTGGTTGAAAGCCTTTCTTTTTATCAGGAGGAAGTAAAATGGAGTCCTGAGATGCAGTTTCCATGTTCTTATGTTATTTTGGATCTGACACGTTCTGCCTTTTGTACTTACTTCCCAGCCTCCCTCACAGTAGAGTGGAAACTTTTTCTCATTTAGATTTCTCTATCTGGTAGAAATATTCCCTGGGCTAATGGTGGAATTAATGTCATCTTCCCTAGATGCTCCGATCTGCTTTAGGAATGGCTACCACCAATGCCAATGGACATCTACATTCAGTGACCATGCATTGCATTGATTTGGGGATTTGCCTGTTGGCCTAGCAAAAGACTAGAGATTTATGTTTTACAGGCAATAGTTCATGGGTTGCAAATCCTAAAGCATGTATTTAAAGCCTAGTACTGCCTTGAAGATAATTTACCCTGCAAATTTTAAAAAATGTTACAGTCCCTGAAGGAAGGGCTTATAAAGATACTGACGAGTAACCAGAAAGCCAAGGGTGTGAAGGCCTCTAGTGTCCTACACTGCTTTCTTTATAGCAATACAATGGATGACTAGCGTTATCAGAAGTGCTGCATAGCTACAAAGTGCTAATGAAATGATGCTCTGAAAGTTTGTTTAGGAAAGGAGAAATGGGTTAAGACACTATTAGAGCTACCTCTATGTTTTAAAATGTCAGACATCTGTAGGAAGTAATACCCACCCCATGTTTTAAGGCAGTATATGCAAGGGGTAAATGCTCACTGAGGCTGGGAAGACAACAGCACTAGGTCCAGTTCCTGGAAGTGCATTTCTGTCCTGGAGAGCTAACCATCTCATTAGTAGAATAAGGATACTACGCACCATTATCTAGATTGTTTGTTGTAAGGACTCTGTGTAGATGGCTGAACACCACTTAGCATGGAGTGATCATAGTATCAGTTTATTACTTAGGTCACTCTTTTTGAGGTTTGTCACCTGCTTGCTGCTCCATTTCTAAAAAAATAGCTGCCAGCTATTTTCTAGGCCCTGTTCTTCATGCATTTGGATGACCCAGTGGTCAGGTTAAGCCTGCTCAGGGGGCAATAGCAAACTAGAGGTGCGGATACTTTTTAAAAGTAAAATCAATATTTGCATATGTAAGCATCGCTTGCATTTGAAACCTAACTGGTGGATGATGTGGGAAAACGCAAGATGACGTGTGAGCACATCTGCCCCAGACTGGGCATATGAGAAAGGTCTACAGTTGCAAAGGGACTGGACTGGAGCTCAGAGCAGATTGAGAAGCTGCTGTCCACAGTGCAGCCGTGGCACAAGAGGCAGGACCTGCAGAGGTGACCATGAAAGACGTGGCTCCCGCCTGGGTCTGTCTTTGCACACTGGGGCCGGTGATTTTGTGTAGCGACAGCCACTTTGCCTCTGCTGCTGATGTTCTTCCTGCTCCTTAGAGCCCATGGCTTCTGTTTCGCATTTGTAATGATAGCACATTTCAGACTGGTCAGGCAAGGTGCAGGCGAGGGAGCAGATGTGAGCTCCAGGACTCCAGTAGAAGAGGGAAGGAGATAAAGGGAGGGAGAAAGGCAGCAGGAGAAACAGGAGGAAGACAAGAAGGAGAAGGAAGCAAGGAGAGGAAGGGCAGCAAGTGGCAGGGCTGGAGAGAGAGAGCCCCGAGAGCAGAGGACACGGCTTCCTCTGACAAAGCCCTTTTCCTGTCTTGGCTCTGACCCTTCCTGGCCTCCTACCTTGGCCAAGTTGCTCTCTCCTGTCCAACCCGGGGGATCTCTGAGTGAGTTCATCATAGCTCCCTCACAGGGAGGGTACAGAAGTCACTCGGAGGAGGGACACGGTGCCAGGTCAGTCTTCAGTAGCGGTGTCATCGGATGCAGTCTGAGGAGGTCTCCCCAGAGAGGACATGGGGACCCCAGCTCACCTTCCCCCATGGTGCAGGCTGCTGGCTGTCATAGCAAAGCATGGGGATGGACAGTGGAAGGCTTAGGCAGGTTTGTTAAGCAGAATTAAAAGGAGTGCACACTCAGTGGGCTTTGGAGAAGTGAGGTGCGTTCCGCCCTGGGCACATGGGTGCACGTCCAGGTGGTGTCTACAGAATTCGTGAATTTACAGAGAGCTCGGGCTCCAGTTACGGGGAGGAGACAATGGCCCATTCTATAGGTGAGAGGCCCATTTTCCAGGAGAAGGACCTGGAAATCTGCTGCACTTTTAAAGGTGAGCATATAGAAGGGAAATAAATTATAACCTTGGCTAACTTTGTACCCCAAAGCTGCAGATTTTAAAAGTATATCTTAAAAATGATGATTATTCTTGTCTTCTTTCTACCTTTATTTGTTCTATTCTGCCTCCACAGGAGTGGCCAGGAGGGTGAGCCTGGTAGTGATGCTAAAAGGATGATGATAGTGGGTAAAATGAAAGGATTTAAGAAATAAGAAAAATAAAAAGATGGAAGAAGAAGCCCAGGGAATGAGAATGGGAAAGTAGAATGTGAAGAATAAAAACAGCAAAGAATAAAAACAGAAAGGGAAACAGAGAGAGGGAGAGAGAGAAACAGAGACAGAGACAGAGACAGAGAGAGAGGGAGCAAAAGAGCCAGAGCCAGAGACAAAGAGACACAGAGAGAGGCAGAGATAGACAGAGACACAGACAAAGACAGAGACAGAGACAAAGTCAGAGACAGAGACAAAGACGAGAGAGGGGGAAGAGACAGAGATGGAGACTGGGTTGCCATCATCACTAGCTGACCCATGTACCGACCCCTCAAATTTGTGACATTGTCCCTCTTTCCCTTCTAGGAGAGACAAAAGTTCATCTTGTGTTTGTGTCATTTGGTAGCAGGAGGTGAAATTAGTGAAGACAGAATCCAAAATGGCTGTTATGTGAACTGCACGTGGATGTGTGCGCATCTTACTCTGTCTCCCTCCAGAGACTGCCGAACACGAAGAGTCCCCGTTCCTCTCCCTTCGCCCCTCAGTGTGCGCTGTTAATTCAAGTCCAAATCATGCGCTAAATCCACCTGCTTTCTAGTCCCACTGCCTCACACTGTCGCTCAGATGTTTGCAATGACCTTTGCTTCTGTTTCACCCCACTCTTTCTCCAAAGGTTCAGTTGTGCCTGTCTCCCCATTAGCTCTCTTCTGCGCCTTTCCTCCGCTGCGTGTAAATCCAAACCTTTCTCCTTGTTCACAAAGCCCTGCGTAATTGCTTCCTTCCATCGACTCTTCCAAATTCACTCTGCGTTTCTCCTTAAGTTTACCCTGGAGCTGTACTGAAGATGTTTATTTGTCTCCTCCAGTTCATGAATTGCAAGTTTTGTTTTTTCCCTTTTAGGGCATTTTTGAATAGCTGTTACTTTTCTTTTTTATCTGACCTGTCAGGCCTCTTGCTTCTTGTGTTGAGTGATTTTTAGCTTAGAAGTCGCTCCGCGGGGAGCTTCAGGTCAGCCGTCCACGGGAAAGTCATTCATTCTCTTTCATGACAGCATGCACTTGTGTTTCGTTGCACACATGCTTCTCACTTCTGCTTTTTGGCCCATAAATGCAGGTATATGAAAGTGCACGTGCGAGTTTCCCGGTCCTAGAATTTAGAGGCCTTGCTGATGTTGTTCAGAAAGTCTTTCTCTAGTTTTCCTGTGGGCGATGGGGCCCCAGATGAGTTTCCGGGCTCTTGTGCACAATGAATGAAGAATTAGGTGTGACGTGAGATGGATGTTTGACAGGAAACGCAGCAAACTTTAATTTAGGTGCCAGAACACTCGGAGTGAGTGTGCTGGTGCCACCGGAAAGGTAAATGGCATGAGCACAGGAGGCCTTGAGTTTAGGGATTTAAAATGCTGCCCCAGGTCTGCAGTGTCTCCCATTGGCTCTCTCAGAGCAAGCCTGGCAACGTCACTGACAGGTGACATGTCAGCTGTGTCTGACACGCATGGCCCTTCCCATGATACACGCCGTTCTAATTGGAAGTCTGAGATGCAGTCCGTGTGATGAATTTTTAGTGAGCTCCAAGTGAAGAAAGTGTTTTTTAGGTCCTTTCATCAAGTCTGGCAACTGTGCATCTTGGGTCGGGATCTTGGAATTTTCCTGAGTGGGCTCAGGGATCTTTGTCTTTCTTCTCTCTGCCTTGAGAGTAATCGAGAGTAACAGGTCTTAGGACAAAGGTTGGGGGCTGGGGACGGTTGGCCCCGGGCATGGCCCGGGTTCAGGGGGTGGAGCAGAGTGGCTCTGAACCCCAGTTGCATCTGTATCACTAGGGTTAAGATCCGTGTCCGTGATCCGGTAATATGAACTCGGTGAAAAGTTCAGCGATGCTGCTGAATTAATGATTCAACTTCTTAATACTGAACCTTTGCCCACACCGGAAACTTTACAGATACTAACGGCAGTCGTGCTGAAAACCCTCTCAGTGTTAGCCTAATTTAATAATGAGTAGGAATTGTTAAGTCAGTAATAATAAAAATGATGTAAAACTTAGACAACTTAGAAAGTTAAAAAAATATGATTTCTCTTTTAAAAGAAAATCTCAGTGTACAAACGGTTCTCCTAAGCCAGCTGATCCATTTGCCTTAAGGTAAACCTGGGTTTAAGATTGCTTGACAGAGAAAAGTACATTGTTTATAATATGATTTTCAAAACAGGATCATGCAGTAAGTCAATGGCTTTAAGAGGCAGAAAAATTGTCGAAAAAGAATTTTCGAAATTTCTGCAGCTTCCATTGCTTAATTCAAAATGCCAGGCTTGGCAAACAGGATCACAGAATTTTATTTATGGAAGATCTGTGACAGACAAGAAGTAAAAGAAAAGTTCATGAATTTTAGATTGGGGCAAGAGGGAAGAGATGGAAAAGGAGAGAGAGGAGGCAGAAAATCAGAAGCGAATCCTCTTTCCTCCACTCAGCCAACAGGTTGTCCGGCAGAGTCAACCACACAAGGGTCTGCACTGCAGCAGAGGGCCTGCCTCAGTCTCCCTGTGGCTAGGGTTTGGGGTCAGAGCCCGAAGACTGGGCCAGGCTAACTTGAATCTGTAGCGCTGGTCAGCAGAGCTGAGAGGAGGCAGAATGAGCAAGCAAGGTGGGGGCCACAACACAACAGAGGAAAAAAGACTCTGGTTGCACTGGCCAGAAAGCTCAGGAGTTGGTGCTGCTTAGCCAAGTGTAGTGGTGCACACCTATAATCCTAGCAATCCAGGAGGCTGAAGCAGGAAGATCAAAAATTTGAGCCCAGCTAGGGCAATCTAACAACTTAATGAGATTCTGTTCCGAAATAAGAAAATGAAGCTCAATGCAGAAGCCCTGGGTTCAATTCCTGGTACCGTTTATATCTATCTATATCTATATCTATATCTATATCTATATCTATATCTATATCTATATCTATATCTATATCTATATCTATATCTATATCAAGATTGGTGTTAAAGAATACTCCAGGAGCAACCTGGCTGCTGGAATTTCAGGGGCCAACAGGTAGTGCACAGCAAGGAAGTAGCAAGGCCTACTTCCTCAAGTACCTCCATCCTCTCAGTACCAAGAGTCTGTGTGAACATTTTCCCATGTCCTTGATGCCATCTTTGAAAAGGGCAAGGAGCATATGGAAGGCAATGCAAATAATTCCAGGGGGCCGGGCAGCACCTACTTACCTGGTATCAGTGGCTTGTTCAAAACTGACTTTTAAACTTACTTGGACCCTGTTTCTTTTTAAACATTTTCCCAAGACATGTTCCAAGTGGCAGCTCCAAAGGAAATCACAGTAGTCATAGACAAAAGTATAAATCTGTATTTAGTCACATCCCTAAGTGTGGTGTGATTTACTTTTGTGACCTGCTCTACATTGCTGAACTGGGGCACATTCTGTGTGCGTATGCCTTGGGAATGTTCACTGAATACAAATTATCTTCTCTAGAAAATATAAGATTAATAATATTAATACAACATGTGATTTCTTAAGTTTAGAACAATTTGTGCTGATATAAAAATATGAAAGACTAAATGTAGGAACACACTTAGCTACTTAAGCTAAACATTAGGTTTAAGAATGTATAACTGTGCATCGGGAAGACCAAACATATGTATCCTAAATTTCTGATTACAGGTGATATTAATGTTATGAAAACTTGAGTCACTTACTATATGATAATGAAAATGAATACTTTTCAAAATAGCTTCTGTGTATGTACAATATAAAACCATACATATGTATTATGATTACATATTATGCAAAACTTTGTGTGTATTACCCAGTCAGTCAAGAAATGGTAACATGTCAACTAGCTTAGGAAAGAATGAAAGTTTAGAAAGTTCACCATCATCATCTATTAGTACCTTCAATTCATATGGCCTTTGCTAATTTCTACAATGGTCTGAAGCATTTGCCTTTAGTTTCTATGTCAAAATAATGAGACTTGGCATAATTTATGCTCAAAAATTTGCTATAAATATATCTTCCCAGTATTTATACAGCTCATTTTTTCCAAATTGAATTCAAATATACCTGTTAAAAAGTTTTTATTTTGTTAAACTGTTGTTGCTCAGAAATAAGACCATCATGAGTTCCTATGTTTGAAAATAAAATAAAATAAAACTCTTCAAAGAAAAAACAAGTATTTTAACTGCTTTATTGGTGTGGGATTTTTGTGGTTCAAAAAACTTTCATGCTGTTTTAAAGAGAAAGCTTATTATAGTCTATCCTGTGTCCAAATAGTCTTCTGCATTGAAAGCCAATTCACTAACACTAACTCTTGAAGCTTTCATAAAAAAATATTTTAAGAGTTAGTGTGGATAGTTGAATGGATTTAAAAAGGAAGTGAATTTCTTTAAAAATATTCCAGAGGTATTAGTTTTCTCTAATAAAATATAGCTGTTGTTGGAACTGGTTTTAACTGCTGGAAGGCAGTTGGAATACTGTGCCTTGGGCTATTTCCTCTGAAGCAAATTACTGAGGAAATGGTCAAAGAGAAAGTGGGATAAAAAAGGAATTATTAGTAGATTCCATTTGTTTAACTTTTAGAAGGAAATCATCTTGGAGTTACAGATGTTTTAATTAAACAATGACTTTACCCTCCAAAAATTATTAATAAATTGTAACACAGTTTGAAGTAATTTTACAATATAATAATAGATGCTAACAATCTTCAACACAATATTATGATTATAATGGTAACACTCTTCCTTTTTGCTCTAGCCAATACATGGCTTTCATTAAATACCACAGAGGTCTCTGACAGAGGTAATTGTTTAAGACTGTTCAAAAGGCCAGAAATTACTCTCAGGGAATAAAAACATTATGCTGGAAACCAAAGACACAGATAAGAGTCTAAGCTTTAATTTAGAGAGAAGAGGTGAGTCTAGGCAGCGAACAAAGACAGTTGGTGTTCGTCTGAATAGCTACAACAGTTTTGAAAAAGTGTACCACTTTGGATAAATTTAAACCCCTTGTGATAGGAACAACACACGTGGTCAGCTCCTGGCTAAACCTGTTAGTCACATGGTCCTACCTGCCTACACCATAGCCAACGCTGGATACTGACAGGTAGGTGGAGCATGCTGGGAAAATAAGTATGGCATCAGCCTTCCAAAAGCATACCTCAAGGGGGAAAGACAGCAAGAACTCTAAGCCTGAAACATAAAATGAAATCATTAAACCAGTATTCATGATAATTTGATTATGAGGGGCTAATTATTTTATCACTATTAAGAGAAACATAAGCATGGTATAAATCTAATCATAGATCCAAGTCCTGCTTTTAAAATCTTTTGCTATTCTTAAAACAAGGTTTAATCCTTTTGAAAGGCTGTGTGCCTTTGATAAATTTGGAGATACAAGAAATGAAACTTATAGACCCTGACTTTAGAGAGGAATGGAAATGCCAGAAAACCATTGCATGGATGTGATACAGAGAGATAAGAAGGCAAAGGAGATGAATTTAGGGAAGGAGGAGAGAAGGTAAGGAATGCTCGGTCTTGGAAGGAAGTTTGAAGACTGGTGGTTTTAGGTCAGGGAGTGTAGTGGATTGGTACCTGGTGGTCAACTTAACACCAGCTGAACTGAATCAGCTGAGTGTAGATGTCCCCCTGAGGACTGTTGCCAGCATAAAAAGGAGACTTGGAGAGGGAAAGTGGCATTGTGGGGTTTGCTAAGTGGTGTTTGGAGCCGTTGATTCTCCTGGAGGAGCTTGTCATTCTGGCTCTCCTGATATGAACTTGGCTGTTAGCATCAGAGGAGCTTGGGACCTTGGTGCTGAGAATGACTTCAGTTCCTTTCAGGGGAGCTCTGGTCCTTGCTTTGAGCATTGTGTCCTGGCTCTGGAGGGGAATATGTGCGCTGTTTAATCTCCAGGAGAAGCTTGTTATGCTGGCTTCCTGATATGAACTTGGCTGTTCTTATGGTTGGAGAAGCTCGTGACCTCTTTGTCATTGAGGATGGCTGTGGTACTTTTCATGGGGAGCTCTGGCCCTTATTTTGAGCATTGCTTCCTGGCTCCAGTGCAGAACCCTCAGCCTGCTGGCACAGATCCTTCACCCCACTGGCATAGACTTTCTAGCTTCCACTGCTGACCTTTGGGCCTTCCCAGCACAGATCCGTGGAATAGACTTGCATGAGTCACTGTCATGGGCTCTAGGTTTTTAGCTGAACTCATACAGATTATTGCCCTGGGATCCAGGCCCTTAGCTAGATTTTCTAGGTCTTTAGTGTTGGGGACAGATTTCCTGCACTTTCTTTATATCTGACTCCTTGGGTGACCATCATAAGTAATACTATAAATTATGTGTCCTGTATGTAATTGTTCCCCTTGCAAACCCCAGACAGGGAGTGAGAGGGATTAAGGCAAGGGGTGGATGCATGGGCGAGCTTGTCCTGTTGGGGGAACAGTAAGCAGTAACAGGAGTGGGGACAGGAGTCCTGGGGTAGCAAGACAGTATATGGGGCCCGAGCAGTTGCCACAGAGGAGCCTTTAATTTCTTACTAGAAATCTGAATCCTATCCTGAAGGCTGTGAGGAGCCACTGGCTGACAGTCAGCGGGGCTGTGCTAGTGTCTGCCCAGCAGCAGGGAAAAGCCTTTGGAAACAGGTATGGCAGAGGCAGAGGCAGAGGAGGGCTCCAGCACTGCCACAGTGATGCTGGTGATGAATGATGATGTAGGAGGTCATCTTGCCCAGTCCCCGTCCCCATCTCAAGTTTGGATTTGTGACTTGACACGTCACAGGAAGATGAGAGCTACCCTGCCCTGCCTCTCCAGGGAGTGACTGGGCTACTGAACCCTAGCTGCACCACGTCCTGTGCAGCGGGCTCCTCTTAGCGCGCCACACTCTCTGAAAGCAGCGCTGTGCCCCGGATTACACCACCGTGTAGCCAGGGATCTCTCCCCTCTTCCCTTGAATCTCTGCAGGAACCGTGTGCACAGCAGGTCACACTGGATGGGAGGAGAGAGCTGTTCCATGCTGCATGGCCACTTGCCTTTGCTTCCTTGGTCGAGTATCCTAACAGGAGTATCCTAACAGGGCTGCCATCCACCCAGGGATGGGAGGCTGAGTGGGTGTGGAGAAAGGATGAAAAGAATTGGAGCCACTGGAAAAGTCTTCATAGGAATTTCTAAGGAAACCCCAAATGAACAGCTGACGAGATATGTAACAGTCAGGGCTGAAGGGGCAGGTGAGATGGAGCCCGTAAAGTTTTATGGATCTGTAGGAGTTGGAGTTCTGGTATACATGTATATGGGGTGTGTGTGATAGGACCGAGTGAAAGTCATTGCTATGTTTCTGTCTGGTATTCACTGATTTGTTTGCCTGTTTGCTTTTTGAGACAGGGTCTCGCTATGTAGTTCAGGCTCACCTTGAGTACTGTGTAGTCCACGCTGGCCTCGAATTCTTGGCAGCCCTCTTGTGTCAGGCTCCCAAATGCTAGGTTTACAGATGGGAGCCAGCAAAGCTGGCCAAAAGGTTCCTGATTGACCTGAGCTATGTAGATTTGCATCATTCAGAGAGACTTAGAGAAGTGAATCAAACTAAAATACCACATTTACCCAAAACAGCTGACAATTAAATTGATAATTGCGACAACACTGTGCCAATTTTGCATTTTTAAAATCTTCTTGCTCTGGATAACTGTGTGCGTGCATGCGTGTGTGTGTGCGTGTGTGTGTGTGTGTGTGTAATGCAAATCTCATCAAAGGAAATAAGCAATTGGATCTCATATAGGTCAGAAAACACAGAAACTGCCCAGCACCCGGACACTGAGTGCTTGAGTGGATCACTCTGGGGAAGAGATGCTGGACGGAGTGTCCACAGTGCCTCCCGGGTGATTCCAGCAGGCCTGGAGTGCCCAGTACATCCTGGGGAACTCCTGCCAAGAACAGTGCTGCCCACCAGGGGTTTGGGGAGCACAGATGTCTGTGGGTTCCCCTAGTAGAGTTAGAACCTGGCTCAGGAAGCAGAGGACAGTGCCACCTAAGAGCACGCCCCTCAGGGAGTGGGACGGGGCCACGTACCACTGAGGACGGGGCTGTTCAATATTCATGCTTCCAGGCTGAAGTGCATCTCTGGTAATTATATTATTTGTGCTTAAATTGCTTTGCAATTTTATTTTATTTTGTTTTGTTTTATTTTATTTTTTGAGATAAAGTTTCGCTGTGTAGTTCAGGGTGGTCTTGAATTCATTATGTAGCCCAGGTTGACTTCAGACTCTCAGTGATCTTCTTGCCTCGGCCTCCTGAGTGCTGGGATTACAGTCACCATCCCTAGCTTCCTTTGCAGTTTTAAACAGAATTTAATTTCCATTTCTTTCCAATGTCTTCTTTCCTTACACTCACCCTCTTTATTTTTTGCTTCTGTAGGATGTTGCAGTATTGGGGTGGAGCTTTCATATGTTTGCTGTTTCTCAAACAGATTAGATTATTGTTTGATTTGAGGCATTTTGGGGAAGGAAAGATGGTGTATAATTAATTTTTGTAGATAGTCCCAATACTATTTATTTAAAGTAGTTTTAAATTGCAAAATGACACATTATATAATCAAAGGTTTTCTTTCTTGCCCATACAGATTTATCTAAATACTTACACAATTGTTTGTGTGTGAAGGTGGTGCTTGGGATTAAACTGGGGGGCCTTCACGCTGAGCTGCATTCCTAGCCCTTTGTAATTGGGGGAAGGGTCTCTCTGAATTACTACATTGCCCAGGCTGGGCTTCCACTTGCGATCCTCTTGCCTCAGTGTTCCAAAGTACTGGGATTACAAGCAGGTGGCACCACACCTGGTTTACTTAAAGACAATTTTGAGACTATAACAAGCCATTTAAGGGCTTCTGGCAGCCCTGAGATGAATGGGCTTACAGAGTCAGTGGCTGTCATCCAGTCTACTTTAATTCTGTTTGGTCTGTGGTTGTCTTCATGTTCATAGATCTGTGAGGCAGAAGTTGCAGAGAACCTACATGAGCTTCAGATTTCTCCAGAGAGCCTTTTATTGGTCTTCAGCCTTACCCAGATTTTCAGGAGAAAAGCAAGAAATGGACAGCAGCACCAAACTCAAGAAGTCAAAAACATAAAATGTATTTAGTACCACATGATGGACCTCAGAACCAGAGTTCAGTGGGATAGGTGCACAAGCTGCTTCTAAGATTTAGCTGTTGTGAAGTATGGAGCCCTACTGTGCCTTAAAGAAAAATAAACTTGAGTCATTTGTAGGAAACAAATGCAGCTTGAGACCACAGTGTTAAGTGAAGTAATTCAGACACATAAATTTAAGTATCGTGCCGAAAGAGAAACCCAAATTATAAATAAAGAACAAAATAAAAAAATAGATAATAGGAAGCAGGGAGACAGATCTTTCTCAGTTTGAAAGGGAATCAAGAGATGGGGGAAGGGGGAAGGAAGAGAAGGGAATGGGGGAGGAGGAAGAAAGGGGAGGGGGTGAAGAAAAGGAATTGGATGTGTGTCATCCGTGGGCCCAGCTCCCCAGAGGGAGTGCAAACACTGTGTACTGCAAATAATGACTAATAAAAAGTTATTTTCTTCATAATGACCAGCTAGTTACCAACTAGAGGTAAATTATGATTTCTTTATGTTTCTGTTTCCCATGAGTGAGAATTGGGTGTCCTGGAGCTGAACAGTAGAAGAGAAGTGGTGTAGGCAAATGGTTTTAGGAACTCAGAGAGTTAACTAGCAAGTGTCTCTTTTTAATCTGAACATCTTTATTTGATGTCAACATGAGAACCTCTTGCATAGGCTCTGATCTGATCCTTAACAAGTTCTTTATCTTTGGAAAAAAAGTATTAGAGGGAAAGGAGGGAAGGGTATCGCTTCTGAAATTTCAAGTGAGCAATTCCCAGCTCTTTTCCTTGCCGGTGCTCCAGACTGAGTGTGAACCTGACAAGCGCCGTGCAGGTTTTGCTGTGGCTCTTCAGGAGCTCACAACCCAGCCTCACCTGAGAGCTGGGTGTTTTTATGCTTTGGGACAGCAGGCAGGAGAGAGGCCTGACACACACACACAGTGTGCGAAGGCATGAAGGAGATGCTGCCCTTTGTCTTAGCCTTATATTCAAGGAGTCTATGTTTAGTTTTATAATTTAAGGGCAAACAGATTGCAGAAGATAAAAAGTTTTACTCCAAATCTGATCAGGGAAAACGTATCATTCTGAGAAAGCTGCAAGTCTAGACGTGGATAAATCTTTACACACTGACTCTGAATGCAGAAAAGCAAGTCGGAAAGAGACTTTGCATCTCATACCTACCTAGGCACATCAGAAAAGTACAGTTAGACCCACAAGAAGGATGAACACCAGCTCTTAACTGGGTTGTACAAAGAGAGAGAGAGAGAGAGAGAGAGAGAGAGAGAGAGACAGAGAGAGGGAAGGAGGAAGGGAGGAGCAAAGGGGGTTGGGCTGAACTTGGACTGTGAATTTAGGTCTTTTTCCTCAAAAGCAAAGAAAATCTATTAGAAGCAAATCTGGCCAGTGTTAGTACTTTTAAAATCCAGGTTTATGCTCATTCTAGATCTTTTATATATTTCTGAAATAATTAATGAAATATATGCAAAGTTAACATAGCGTTCTACAGTTCCATGCATATGGCTGTAAATGACAAAATTTCCCTATTTTTTATGGCTGGATAATATCCCACCATATTTTCTTTCTCTGTCCATCAAGTCTCTGGGGCCATTGAAGCAGTTGTTTATTTTAACAAGCCTCTACTGTGGAGGTACCGTGTGTTCGATATTTTGAACACAACATGCGTGTGACCGAAGGGGAGTCTGCCCAAAGTAACTCACTGTCCAGAGGGAAAGATGGATATAAATAATAGGTGCCCCAAATATAATACCACAGTCAGGTTCCATGACATCACAACATGATGATTTTTCCTAGAAAATGTTGGGGAAAGAAGGGACAGATTAATGATAAAGACATTCACACTTGCAGCATTAAAAATGATTTGATTCTGTGCTTAGTATTTCAACTAATTGCAAACAAAGGATTCTCACAGACAGGCAAATGCTCCCATGGAATTTATTTGGATAAATATCTATAATATACTTCAGCAGATGTTTCTAATGATTCCCTCCAAGCCTGTGTTTATACTTCCTTTTGTTTTCTGTTCATGGAAATGCTGTCTTTCCAGCCATACAACCAATTGCTTACAGCAAAGCCTGCCTGCCTGACACACATCTATCATCTACTTTTTGGTACAGTACTACATAAGCAATACAGATGTTTGAGTTGTTTTGAATGCCTACTGTGTGCTTTGGGCTTCTTAATCTCCAACTCAATACTGAGGGCCAGGGTCACCAGGAAAGGTGCTTGGAGTTCAGTCTACTTACAGAAATATGCAGATAGACAGAAATATGCAGATACAAGGATGACAATGTCACATATGAAAATACAGATGACATCTGTCTCTTCAAGGGAAAGAAAAACTGCCATTAGCTTCCAAGGAGGTTGGCATGGCATTTGGAATCTGAGCAATGCATCACTATCTTGCCTGAGAAAATATCAGTGGGAAACACTAAACAAGATTTTTTTGTTTCTATCCAACTTTCATCCAAAGAAACAAATTTTACCACCATAAAATTTAGCATTCCACAGTTGGGGTAGTTACAAAACAGGAAAGCAAAGATTGTCTATTCTATTAATAGCTATGCTGGACGTCTAATAGCTTTTCACTAACAATTGTTAAAAATAGAACTGTAAATATTTGACAACTCAGTTTTAATTAAAATGAGTATAATGTGAGACCGGGATGATGGAAAAGAGAGATCCCTGGTAAATCTGCAAAAAGAGAGCAGGTAAAATACGTAGGTTGCCGCAGTAAATGCATATTACACCTGTAGGGTTAAGACCCTTTCTGAGGCTCTTATTGTGTGTATACTGTATTTGCATAAATTGGTTCTCGTAGCAACCAGTAATGTGGGGTTACAAGTTTTACATTAACCAAACAAAGAGTTTTATAAATGCCCAGAAAACAACATGGATAATAATGAAAGGGGGAAAAAAATCAAGCAAACCTAGAAGCACTGAAAGCAATCGTGATTGCTAAGGAGTTAGAAAACACAGACAATGAAAGCCCCCTTCCAGAGGGCCAAAGGCCAAGCTGCTGGGCCTCAGCCAAAAGGAAATTTGAGGAAGACCATGGTAAAGCAGTTGGAGTCGCCGCCTCTAGAAAGTAAGGGTGGACTCTTAGTCTGTTTCTGCACTGCCCCCCTCCCAAGCATGTGGGCTCACAAGTCCCCCTGCTGCCCATCGCTGGCTGCACCACAGGACACACTTCTCCCACTCCAGGGAGCAGGGGGAGCTATCTTCCTGCAAAGCTAGTTCCTGAGTTAGGGTCCTCTTGTTTCTAAAAGAGAAGAGCTGCACTTGGACTCCTTGTCCTGCAACCTGGATTATCTGAACACATCCTGGATCATAATTGCTCATTTGGTTCCTAAAATCCAGCTAGCCTTCATGTCTTTGCTGGACCAAGCTCTGGAACCCAGTTCCAGAGGGTCCTCCCCACCCTCCTTGTTATCTCAGACCCATTTTCCTTCCCTCTCACCAGGGGTCAGCACTGTCAGGGGTAATACCAGTATTAATAGTGGCCAATGCTTATTGCATTCTGTCCTTTTTCAAGCACTATTCTAAGCACTTTTAAGTCACCCTAACTGGTGAGGAATTTCACCCCTGTTCACAGATGAGGAAACTAAGGCACAGCTAACAATCATCTCTGCCCGGATTTGAATCTAGACAGATGATAATCGTCATGAGCAAATTGTGATGACTTTTGTGTGAATCTGTGTTAATAGAACTCCTGGGGGGTAATGAAGAACATGGAAGAAATACTATGGTTTCTGACGGGCCATGAATACTTCATGGGAAGTAAATATATTTTGATGATTAATAGCATAGTTCTGATGAAGTTGTTTAGTGCTTTTAAAGAGTTGATTGTGTTTTAGGGAAGTTTTGGGGTTTTCTTTTCATCCATTCAGCAAATATTTGAATACCTACCAAGTGTGTGAGAAATGAAAAGAATTCAGATGACATGCCTTCTTTCAGCTGTCCCACTAGCGTTTAGTCTAATGGAGGAAGCACGCATACGGTATATAAGTATATAAGAAGCTCCCATGAGTATATAAGAAGTACATACAAGTATATAAGATGCTATGAATATATAGCAACACACAAGAACTTGTGATCACACTTACAGGGCTAAAGTACAGGGAAGATTTCACAGAGGAATATACTCAGAATATGTGATCGGGCACCTATCAAGTGAATTAACCTAATTATCAATCTAATTAAATTTTCTAATTGTATTCTTCTTCTTCTTCTTATGTATGGAGAAGCAGATTTCATGGGAACACCAGGTCAGGCTCATGTTCCTCATTATATTCTACTCTTACTTGAAAACAGTTACCCTGGTGGTTTTTGTGTTGGTTCTAACTGTTTTGCTGATGGCAATTTTGACACTCCATATGTATTTGCATAATTGGCTGTATTAGTTTTTCTGTGGTGTCGACATGTCTTGTGCTTCTCAGGGTCTGAGACAAGCTTGTCGCAATGCTGAATCAACACTGTGCCCTAGTTATTACCGAATCATGTACATCAGCTTGCTCATGAAGGCAGACTGTAGTAAAGATGGATGAAAAGGTTTGTTTTCTGAGTGGCTGCTTAGGAAGGTCAGAAGTACCCTCCGTATTATCAAGCTGTAAAACACTTCAGATGTGATTTCCAAGCTGAGAGCTGAATCAACAGAAGCGCCTTCCACGGCAACTAACCTGCATCTGTTGACTCCAGAAAGACGCTAGTGCTGGGCCAGCAGCAGAGCCCCCTCCGCAGCCTCTGGCGGAAGTGAGCAGGCACTGAGAAAAAGCACGAGTAAGGCAATTCCATCAGAGGTGAGTAAGTAGCACTGTCTTACAGGAGAAGCAGTGATTCTTCCCTTTGAGACGGGAGATGAGCTGGAGAGTCTGCCGGGAATGGAAGTCACTTTGTGAAGCTTGAGGTACCATGCACGTCTGGGCACAGAGGTTGGTGGGGTCCAGTGAAAGTGGGGGGCTGCTTCTTCTGTAATGCAGCACACAGCAGCTGGAGCTCCAGAAAGAGGAAACTGAGGCAATAGATAGTTGCTCTCCTAGGTGGTGATGGTACAGTTTGGCTCCGAAATACCTCCTGAAGAGGCCATGTGTTAGAGATTTTGTTGCCAGCTTGATGCCACTGAAATGTGGACTCATGGGAGTTGCAGGTCATTGGTGGTGTGCTCCGTAAGGGTGGTGTAATGGTTGATGCATTGTGTCAACTTGAGAAGTTTAGGAGCTTAACTAAGTGGCTTACCATTCCACATCCTAGGGTGTAGAGGATATGCCATAGAATGGCTGTTTATGCCCTAGGATATTATAATGGTTGATTCATTGTGTCAATTTGAGAAGTTTAGAAGCTTAACTAAGTGATTCAGCTGGGGCCAGGGTCCTCACTTTGTAAATGAGCCTGTGCAAGAGATGGTGTGAGTGCTACACCTGCCCTAGGGTGGGTACCCTGAACACACTACAAGGGAGGAAAAGAGGCTTGCTCTCTCTTTTGCTCTTGTTGCTTTTTCTGTCTTCTGCCACCTTGAAGTGTTGTTACAGCAATGAGAGAAAAGTAACCAAGACAGGTGGTGAGATCCAGCGCTCTCTTGTCTCTCTTTTGCATCCGTCGTGAGGTGAACGGCTTTGCTTTGCTACGTCCTCCCTGTAAAACGTGCTGCCTTGCTATCTCAGAGCAACGGGGCCAATGGGTGGTGGACCAAAACTTCAAAAACTGTGAACAGAAATAAACCTGTCCTCTTTGTAGGTGGACTCACCTCACATACGTGTTACAGTATAAGAAGCTCATTGATACAGTTATCCAGCAGGGAGGGACCAGGCTTAAGGTGATATGAGGGAGGGAAATCCGTGACAGGGTAGGACCAAGTCTGGTATCTGTCATGGAATTTTTGGCACTAATGTTAATTTTTCAAAGTACTGTACTCAAATAGTATTTATTTTGATTATTCTGTGTTTTTTGACCCTTCTTAAATTTTGTGCCAGAGGGGAGAACTTCCTTAGGCTTGACCCTGCATAACTCCAACCCAAATGAGGTGTTTTGACCCATCCTACTGTCCAGGGAATAGAGTCACTGCATTTCATTATAGACGTGACCTCATAGGATGTCTGATGTTATCTTGATGCAAAGGCTGCTATCAGGTGGCTTCAGGACTATATTCAGTCACATTATTTTTGACATTAACATTGCTCATTTTTTGAAAATTGACTTAATTGCTCCATTAGAACCTTTTAAAGCCATGCAATTTCTCTTGAGAATTAGAAGTTCTAACATGCATGTTGGGAACATCTAAAGCTGAAGAGACTATTTTCCCAGTTCTTGTCACCTATACTGTTGATGTATCTTACTTGCTTGGTGCTGTAGGCATTGACATTTTGAGCCCCAATTAATGGCAGAGTTCTTTCAGTAACAACTTTTAAGTATACGCTTTCATTTCTTTGATAAATACTGACTCCTACCTACTCTTTGCAGGATATCATGCTGAGAAACAAGATAACAAGCCCCCATTCTTTCAGGAATGTGTCTTAGTCTCATAGGCAATGTTATACATTGCATTGTATCTCCTCCGCAATAAATTTTTAATAAACTGAAGTCTTAGTCCCAATACTTCAGAATGTGACCTTTTTGGGAAATAGAGTTTTTACAAACGTAATTAAGTTGAAATGGTCACTAATATGGATCCTAATCCAATAGGACTTGTATCTGTGAAAATAGAGGTGGTTTAGAAAAAGAGGCAGATCTTTCAGAAAGAAAATAATGGAAAGATACACAGGGCATTGGAAAGACAGCCATGGCTTTGGAACAAGGCACCTATGAGCCAAGAGGAGCAGAATTGCCAGGAACCAGGAGCTAGAAGAAGCAAGAAAGGATTTGCCCCCGATAGTTCTCCACACCTTGATTTCCCACTTGTTTTGCAGAATGTGAAATGTGCATTCTGGAATGTGCCTTTCTGTTGTTTTTGGCCACCCAAGTTTTTGTTGCACTGTTACAGTGACCGAGGGAAAGGAACACAAGCAGTTAGATACTGATCAGCAACTGAAATAAGTACTCTGCAATACGATGACAGGATTGTGAAAGGCAGACAGAGAGGGCCGTAAGAGCGCATCTTGAGGTGTGTAGGCTGATCTCACTTTGAGGCTGGGTCTTCTCCAGACAAGGCGTATTTAGCTGAGGTCTGAAGGTGTCAATGGAAGTTGTACCCCAGGGAAGAAGGAGACAGCTGGCGCCCGGCAGAGCAGGACCAGTGTGTGTGCAGCTCCAGGGGAACGAAGGGCAGGGCAGGGCATAGTCAAGAACCTGGGATTTAGCTGGTGGTTGAAAACTGGGGAGCCTGGTAAAGGGGACCCTCCGCAGCAGAGTGTATCGGCTTGCTCAGCTGTGTTACTTCTGGCATATTAATTAACTTCGGTGAGCATAGTAACTGTGTGGACATCACAGAGTTCCTATGAGGATTAAATGAATTAGTAAATCAAATGGTCTTAAAAGAAAGGCTGGATCATAGCAAGCCCTTGATAGGTGCTGCCTTATATTAGGGTTCTTGTTCTTATTGATGATAAGGCAAGCTTATTCAGGGCCCTGGGATGCCCTTAGCATTGTGGCCTCCATCCTGAAGGCTGTGTCAAAGTAAGGCATGATCTTAGCCGGGGCTTCAGGACAAGCAGATTTTAGTTTTGAAAGTTTCATAGGGCTGCACTGTAGGAAATGGACTGGAGGCTCATGGAGAATGGGCCTGGGGAAAAACCTCAGGGAGGGGTAACCAGGGGGTGATAGTAGCACCCCTGCCCTGGTCACTTTGTAGAACTTGTACAAATCCCACGGCTATCTAAAAAAAATTTGGAATTTCACAAAAAGGCATTTACTTCTTGATTTTGGAGTTTTGCCATAGAAATTTTTTCACATAAATTTTCAAAACTAAAAAAAAAAAATATACCCTGTGGTGATATATGGATTTTTAATCTCAATCGCCCATGAATTTAACAAATAGCCTTGGGTGAGTCTCTTGTGCTCAGTATAGACACCAAAAGGTACAAAGGGAAATGAAATGCTATATTTACTGTGAGGTCAACATCTTTGGTTACTGAGCACATTAAAAAATGTCTTTTGGAGACTCCAAATACTCACATTCTCTGTTTGCTTTTACATCACCTTTATGCTCTGTAGCTTCCTTTTAGAAGGGAAATGGCCCTGGCTTGTGTTCACAAAGCTGCATTCAGTACTAACAGAATTCGTAGTCTCAGATGGAGGCAAAATGCTCGATTAGCAAATGCTTGCAGCAAATATAAGTTTTATGTAAAGCTCTGGACACACCAAAAATTCATTAGATAATGAAAACCCTCAAGAAACATTGAAAAGGCTCTAATTCTTTCTGGAATTATGATTGAGTTTTTACAAAATGCATCACATTTGATATAATTGGCTTGTTTAATATTTGGAGGTATAAACACTATTTTTTGAATTCTTTATGACTGGAAGTTTGACCTGTGAAAGCAGTGGTAGAAAATGTGAATGTTTTGATGAATACTAGATAAATGTGGACTTCTTAGTAATAGTTTATTATGACTCAGCTTTGAAAGGGATAAAGGTGGTTTCTCAGCATTTTGGCTAAGATCAAGCAGCAGGGGTAAGGAAACCTGGAAGAATTCTCTTTCTTATGTCAAGTAAAAGGCAAAATTGTTTGAATATATTCTAACAGAGGATCACTTTACAATTTCTGTTGAGCAAAATTATATATTAAAAGGCCAATTATTTAATATTAAAATATGTACATTGGTTAAAGCACTGATTTTTGTATACAAAAGTTGTGGTATGAATCACATAAATTTTCAAAACTAAAAATACAACATATTGGATTGAAAACTACTATTACAAGAAAGAAACTCTCATTTCCATTTTAAAAACATCTTATTTTTGTATGTATGTACTTTTTCTAAAGTACGTACAAAAAGCCATTAGGATATATTGTTGAGTGTTACATATTTTAGGGTGATTTTTACTCTTGTAAAATTAACCAACCCATTCTGATGAATTTTAAAAAGCACTCTGATAAAATGACATTTGTGTTTTCTTTTTCCGGGTGAGCTACCATAATCTGAAACTTTCTCAGATTATTATGAAAACTCTACAATATTTTACTGGGTAGATAAGAATGTAGTCACAGTGTGTCCTCTTCCTAGCGTGTTAAGTTCGTGACAAAGGTTTGATGATCATCTTCACCACTACACATCTCCAAAGGTTGGCAAACACCTTTCTGGCACATGAATACTAGTTGAATATGTGAATATACATTTATTTATCATCAATGGCACGAAACTCATAGATCATGTTGGAAAAGGAAAACTTTTGATCTTCACACCTTTGAGGTTATAAGTGGCAGTGGACACATGACAACTCTGGCACGATTTGCCAACTGTGTCACCATCTAGCCCAGTTCTGCCTCTGTGATGGAGCCGTCAGAGCAGAGGCATCCTGGGTCCGCCTCACAAAGTGTGGTCCTTGGATGAGAACCATCAGCATCTGCTGGGGACTTGCTATTCATGCCAAAAATCAGGCCCTGCCCCTGACATAAAGCACGAGAAACCCTGGGGCTCAGTTCTGCAACTGGGATCCAGGTGACTTGCACGCTACTCAGGTTTGGGATCCTGAGTTGTCACAATGCTTGCAAGGACACTGATAACATCTCTGCTCCTTTTCCCATTCTTCCAGTAATTTCCACCTTCCCTTCCAATTCATGCATACTACTTCAGGACATGAATATTTTAGAATGAACAAGTTCGATCTATCTATCTATCTATCTATCCATCCCTCTCAGGTCTGATTAATATTTATAGGTTTGCTTGGAATTGTACTCTTCAAGGTTATATATGTGATCTACTGCTGCATAGCAAACTTCTCCAAATCAAAGGATCTGAAAACCAGAGACACCTATGATCTCACAGGTTTTGAGGCCCAGGAACCTGGGAACAACTTGTTTGGGTAGTTTTGGCTCAGAGCATCTCAGGAGGCTGGATTTGAAGTATTGGCTATGGCTATGGACTGGAGAAGTATCTTCTTTCATGTTCACCTTCATGGTAGCTAGAAGACCCCAGGCCATCTCTTCCAGACTTCTTCACATGCACCATCCCACAGGGTTGCCTTATGACCAGGCTGCTGGCTTCCATGAGAGCCAACAGAGACAGCATAAGAAGGACAGCAGTCCTTTTATGACCTAATCATGGAAACAGCATCTCATCACTGTGCTGTGTTCTGCTCTTCAGAAGTGTGTCAGTAAATCTAGTCCACACTCGGGGAGAGCGCAACACAAGGGCATGAATCTTAGGTGGAAGGAATCAACTTAGAGCCCATCACAGAGCTAAGTTTTTTTTTTTTTTTACTTTTTTTCCCTCCCTGAATTGCAATGTTTCAATTAGGGCTCTTGAATTTGAATGTCAGAAATCTCAATGCAAGTTGGTTTATACACCAAGAAAATACAGATAGCTCAGGTGTGGTTTGACTTGAGGGTTGGTCACAGATAGTCACCTGGTCATCTCTACGCTGTCTGCTCTGTATTGGCTCTGTCCTAGTTAACTTCTTTCTTCTGTCCTGTTAGCATAAGAGCCTCCAGGGATTTCAGGTTCAAAGTCAGTGGCGGAGAGGTCTCTTTTCTGAGAAATCCTGGAACAAGTTAATTTGGCTGAGTGGGTCACAGACTCATCTTGAACCAGTAAAATGGCTGAGAAATCCCAATTTTATGAGCTGAGACCCAAGACTCACTCAGTCCACAATTGGGGATGTCTCTCAAGAAGCCCAGGAGCTGTGAGAGCAGAGGGGAATGACTGAGAGTGACCACATCACATGGGTATTGCACCTGCATGCTGCTGGTACTGTCCTCTCCTGCTGAGTCTGCAGTCACCCAGAACCCCTAGGAAGATGAGTTCCTCTCTATCACCCCATTCCTCACACCTAATGGTGACCATAGAGCTCCGCTGAGCTACTCCATCACCATCCAAGTCATCATGAATTTCTCACCTGGGCTGAAGCAACAATGTTTACACTCATTTGTCTCTATGCTTACATTTTCTGTCCACCTCCTGTCTGCTCTGCATGTAACGACCAGAGTAATTTAAAAAAATATGTCTGGTGGGACAAGATCTTGAACTGGAACCTCCAGAACCAGTCAAAATAAAGTTTTTCTTTTTATAAGTTAATGACCTTAGACATTTTGTTATAGGACTGCTAACCTTATATCAAAGTGATATCTCACTTTGATAGATTTTCATTATGAGGGAGATTGTTGCAAGAGTCCAAAGTCCCATTAATGAAAATCCAGATTCTACAGGGCATGTGCTCTGTCTGCCTCTCTGGCTTGATACCTATCCACGAGCAATCCTCACTCTGAGTTCCCCAGATTCTCCTAGCTGCTTCCTTTGGTCATTTCACTTATTGAAATGAGCTTATATCATTGAGCTTATATTACACCTATTCCTAATGCATAGTACTCAATACTATACTCATCTGTAGGGCCCAGGTTTATTGTCACTGCTTTAGATAGGCTTTTTGCAAGCTTCCAACATTTCATACTCTCAGTGACCCTAGTCATATTCTTATGATACTTTCAGAATTTTACTTTATATCTGGTTCACTTCCTACTCTCTCTAGACTATAAGATTTCTGAAGCAGTGCCCTTACTTATCCTCAGATCTCCTGTTCAAGTTGTACTAGGCACTCAAAATATTGATGAATATGATTTATTCTTCCCCATTTTATAGCTGTGCAATGGAGCTACCTAGAAGATAAATGAGTGGTAAAACGCATTAGAGAGCTGGAATTTGTTGGTGGTCTTTCTTAGTCAGGAGTTCCCTGGTTCGGGGGGTCAGGTAACTAAAGGAGGGAACATAATTCTTTTGGAACTCTATATTGAACATACTGACTGTCTCCCAAAGGCCAGTTTGTACAAGGCTTGGTCTCTGGGTGGCAGTATTTGAGGACTCTGTGATGCTTTGGGAGGTAGGGCTGGGTAGAGGTGTTTAGATTATTGGAGGTGAGGTCCCCAAAGGGAACCACCAGAACCTGTCCCTCCAGGTATTCTCTTTTGCTTCCTGACTCTTGGTAAAAGTGGTTTCTCTCTGCTGCATGTTGTCCCCATGATGTACGACCCTTGAATGGGACTACATTATTTTGGACAAGGACTTCCCGAATCATGAGCCAACTGAACCCTTTCTCTTTACAAGAAGCACTTGATACATGTATGGTGAATATTTAAATTTTAAAAAGACATACTGCCATTAATCCTTCTCAAAACACCCTTTTAGGCTTTGAACACATTTATTCCACCATTCTTACCATCTGAGGCCATTCTAGAAGTCCTCTCTCAGGAAAGAGTGGCTTCATGAGGTGCAACCAAAAATGCAGTGAACACTGTTGCTCATTGAAAGGCGAGCTCGCAAAAACATTGCTTTGTGTTCTCTTCCACCTTATTCACTGGAGCTGGCATCTTGGCACTTCTGGCTTTTCCCCATAGTTAAAAGAACCTTTAAAAGCAAATGTTTTAAATCAATCCAGGACATTGAGCTGCTATGACTTGCAATGTTAGCACAAATAAAGATGCTCAGGAAAGAGAACTTCCAGAGCTGCTTCAGAAGGCGGAAGGAACTATGGGGTAAGAGCGTTTGAAGTGGAGGAGGATTATGAGGGCATGAGGGCAGTTAATGGCAATGTGACATTTACTGTAATAAGTATTTTTACTTACACAGACCTCATAGGTATAAGTTAAATTTCCTCAACTATTTTGTTACAGTAAGGCGTAAGCTCCTACATATAATAATTCACTTTGATTTTTACAGTGATCTCAAGTAACTTCGGGAAATTGACCCTGTTCTGTAGATTAGGAAACTTATAATTGGAGACAAAATGATTCCTCAGACTCATGAATTCAGAAGTGTCAGAGGAAGAACCACAGAAATCTGACTCCAAAATCCCAGGAAGGGTTGGAATTAGGAAAAAAAAAACAAAAACAAAAAACTACTGACATATTCATTAAACAAATTGTTTTCTACTATGACATTTTGAGTAGGTCAAGGTAAAAAAGCAAAATAAGCATGAAAGTAAAGTCTATTTGACTTCATACTGCTAGTTGGATCAGAAAAATAACTCTGAAGCACCACAATGGGGGCAGTATAGATTTGGGGGAGCTAAATATTTTACTATATATTTCAGTTTTCTACCCATTAAAATAAGGTTAAGGGGCACTGAGCATCCCACAGCATGGATGAAACAGAATCCACCTACCCTCTCTCTCATGCTGTGATGGGATTTGTAAGCCCTGAGTCATGTGGGCATAGAGTTAAACAGGACGAATCATCGCATTTCCTTGTTTCCTCAGTTTCAGCGATACACAAACAGCTCTTTCCCTCTTATTCACACTCCAAGTGTGTGTTTGGTCAAGAAGGTGCTAACGGGCCAGTGTATTGGAGGAGGTGCTGCAGGGGCTGCCGTCACTGTGGGGCTACGGTCATTGTGGGGTCCATTGGTGTCTTGTTCTTTCACTTTAGCTGGTTGGGGTGATTCCTGCTATTATTTCAGTGTGGAGTTTTGTGTCCTCTTCCTTTTCACATTTTCCTTTTCTTTTCTTATTCTAACCTCTTTCTAAGGTCCATGCCCAGCCACCCTTACCCTGAGCACCTCATATGTGGGTGATGTTTAATGAGGACAGGCCTGTGTCTTCGCTGATAGGGGAAATGCCAATCCAGCACCTAGAGCTGGTGGAAAAAGGGAAGCACAGGGTGGGTATTTAAACTGTGAGTTACCTCCCACCTGCCACGCACACTGTAAGAATCAGCCCACTATACCCAGGACCAGTGCTAGTAGGCTAGGTATAGTTAAACTGTAGAAGAGCTAGAAAGATTGGCGAGGTGGTGGTGGTGGAGATGTAGAATTACTAAACTATTGAGCAAAATGGAAAAAGTTTTAAAAAGGGAGGGATCCTTTTGCCTGTCAAGGTAGCAAATTATTTTGAAGATAGTGAATTCATGTCTTTTTCTACATGTATTTAAGATGTCCTGGCTCCAGATAATCAGAAGGGCACCAGATAAATGATAATGTCAACTAGTTACCAGCAATCACCCAGTCATTCGGAGGTTCCTCCTACACCTGTTGAGCACCAGTCCTGAGTGATTATGGATGATGCGGTGAACAGGGATCTAATTCATGCCCTCACCAGCCTACGATCTAGTCTAAGGAAGGACACACAATGTGGAAGTGCAAGTCCGCCTGCGACACAAAGGGTAAGACCTCAACTAGCAGCCTGGGCTCTAGGGAAACTTTCAATAGTGTGGAAATCGAAAGGATAATGCCTTGGATGGTTCTCTGGGGCAGCTTGCCCCACCTGTAGTGCTACTTAATCAAGGTATTTTGGAGATGTGGTTAACAACTCCGATCAGCTGAATTTAAAGAAGGGCGATAATCCTAGATAATGTAAGCAGGCCATCAGTAAGCATTTATGAGCAAAAATGCAGCCTTCCTAAAAAAGAGGAAATTCTACCCCCTGGCCTCAAGTCTCTGCTGAGTTGCAACCTGCCAAATTGGAGGGCCAGACCCTGCAATGCTCAAGCCAATTCCTCCAAGTAAATCTTTTATCATGTTTATGTGTGTATGCGTGTATGGGGTGTGTGTGTGTGTGTGTGTGTGTGTGTGTGTGCTGATCCACACCTTAGTCATGTAAAATGCGAGGGCGTGCATGTGTATTAGAGAGAGAGACAGAGACAGAGAGAGAGAAAGAGAATGTGCTGGAGATGAAAAAGAGATGCCAGATCTTCAAGCAGTTCCCTGTGACCTGGGGACTTTGGGAGGATTTTACTTCTGGGACTGAGAAGATTAGATTCTCGTTTTAGAAAGGACTGTTACTATGGAGAGCAGAGGCGAAGCAAAACTTGTTTAAATTTGAGCAGGATTTATATTGGTCTTCTTTTTTAAAAAAAGGGAAGAGGCACTGGATGTATATGGCTGATGGTGGATCCGTGTCGCAAGGCCCTTTCTACAGTCACGTCGACGGCTTTCCCTAGGAAGAGCTTGCAGGGGGTGGGGAGGGGAATACTCCAGCCGGGCTGCGGAGCTGGGAGTTAAACGCTGGCCCACAGCAGTGGGGTGGGAGGGTGGAGGTCAGCCAGGATTCCCGCTGAGACAGTGGGAAGAAAGAGAAAGTTTACGGACGGCTGGAAGTTCCGCTACCTCTAGCGCGCCACACGGATTCGCCGATCTCGAGGCCAGCTTTTAACCTCCCGGGCCTGGCTTCCTGCGGCCCCGGGTCGCTGCGAGATCAGCGGTCGCGGTCGCGCCGCCTCCCCGAGCTGGGCGGGGTCTGTACCTGCGAGGTACCGCGGGGAGTGCAGTGGACTGGGGCTCCAAGTCAGGCTGAGGTCGGAGCCCCCCCCGCCCCCGCCGCCTCAAGCCACCTCCGTCCCCAGCGAGGCGGTCTCGCTCGCAGCACCTGGCCGGGTTTCTGCGCGCGTCTCCATCCCTGGACGTCTTCGATCCAGCACCGCGAAGGGCTGCATCTCCATCCTTTCCTCCGGTCCAGGGCGGCCCGCTGGTCAGAGCTCCAAGCCCCAGTCGCGCACCCTGGAGGTGCAGGCGGGGAGGGCTGGTTGCCGGCGACTCCCCAGCCCTTCCCAGGTGTAGACTGGGAGAGCCGGAGGCCCGCAGCCTCACACAGCTCCAGGTCTCGGCGTCCAAGGGGACGCGTCTCTGCGTAACCCTGGGATGCAGTGGGGCGCAGCAGGGCAAGGAAGAAGCCCACAGGCGAGGGATTGGGGACCCTTGCTCCGAGCCAGCTCCATACCCCGCTGCTCGCCCTGGTAGGGGCTGCGATACGTGCCCGAAAGGGAGCGCGAGGAGCTGGCGGGGAGGGCGCGGGAAGGGGCGCGCGCGAGGGGAGGTGGCAGGTGAGCTGGGGCTGCTCCCCGATGCCGACCCCGGGGTGCACGCAGGGGAGGGGCTGGGAGGGCGTCCCGCCGGAAGGCAAAGAAGTCCCGCGGGCCGGGGGCCGCCGAACCCCGGCGCTGAGAGCGCCACACCCCCGCGGCGGGGACGCACAAAGACATGCGAGGCGCGCGCACAAAGACGCCGGGGCGCTTGGCTGCTCCGCCCGCCCCCCGGCCGGGCCAGCGCGGAGCCCGGGCCCAGCGCGAGCTTCGGGCAGCGGCGGCGGCGGCGGCGAAGGCTGCGGGGCGGCTGGGACCCGGGCTCCGCGCTCCCCGGTGACCCGGGCCGGCCGCAGGCACACGCGCGGGGGCGGCGGCGCCGGAGCCCAACTTGGCCTCGGCCTCGCCCTCTGCCCAGCCCGCCGGTGTCCCCTCCTTCCCGCGATTTCGTTCCTTCTCACGCTCCCCCACGCCCCCTCCCGCGTCCAGCCCCGCTCTCTGCCCACCTTGTAAAACAAAGCCGGGGAAAATGCCTGCCCGTGCAGCTCGGAGCGCGCAGCCCGTCTCGGAATAAGTGAGTACAATAAAAAAAAAAAAAAAAAAAAAAAAAAAAAAAAAAAAAAAGAAAAAAGAAAAAAGAAAAAAAAAAGCTTCAAGTCCATCTTTTCCCAAAAAGCATTTTGAATGCTGCATGCCCCATGCTTCCCAGCGCCTCGCGGGAGAGACCCGGCTACACAGCTGGAGGTGAGACCGGGGTCCCCCACCCTGCAGCCCAGGCGCGGCTGCGCGGGTCCCCTGGCCGCCGCGGACGCGTCCCATCTCCATTTCCCGTCCAGAGTGTTGGGTCGTAATCTGGATTTGGAAGCGAACCCGTCCCCGGATCCTCTCCTGGCGGCTCTCCCCCTCTCCCGCTGGCGCCTGGGGTTTTCGCATCTGCTGGGGTGTCTGGGATCGGAACACCTGGGGGACAGTTTGCGATGCAGGCGGAGGGTCAGTCCTGAAGAGTGGCCCACCGGCAGGTTGCATGGTGACCCTGGTCACACTTGTTGCCCATTGCATGGTGGGATATACAGTGGTGCTGAAAAAAAAAAGCTCATTTTTCCTGCTGTGCAGTGGTCGGTTGCGGCAGGAGCCGAGAGGCAGCTGGGTGAGGAGGGTGAGGAGAGCCAGGTGATGAGCTGGGGGTGGGGAGGGGACCCTGGAGGTGCAGAGCCTGCGGTAGGGTCTGCCTTGGTCTCTGGGCTTCCTCAGACCCAGGAGAGGGAAACCCAGAGGTTCCTCAGGTTAGAGCCAGAGAAAAGGCTGCTATTATTTATTCATGTATTTATTTATTTCACCAGTTGCTGCCCATTCTGTCTGCCAAATGTGCATTATATGCATTTCTGCTTACTAAAAAATAAGGCAACAGCTTAAATGAATTAAACTTCCTGAGGAAATGTATTGGTTTAATACACACACACACACACACACACACACACACAGAGTCTCACCCCCCCCCAAAAAAAAACCAAAAAACCCAAAAAACTGACCTCTTTCCCTCAAAGCCTGTGATGACAGTATTTCAGTGAGATCTCGGATTGGGATTTGGTAGCCTCACGGTAAACAGTCTTGCTGCTTCCAGTTCTGCAGACTAGAAACCACTGATGTGGAGAAGCAGAAACACGGAACACAGAAGATGCAGAGGAGAGGCTGGGAAAGGTTTCTTTGGGGGAGATAAGGGGAAGCTTCTGTGTGCTTTTCTGTCATTCTTATTTGCAAAACGGTTAAGCTCTAGATTAGGACTTTTATTTTCACCCAGCCTCCCTAACCAGCGTGGGGGTGGTGCTGGCGAGTCTGCAGCTGACAGTGATCTTTAGCTATGATGAGCCCTGCTATTTTAAAAAGTATGTCTTGTGGAAATTAAAACATGATGAACACATGCAGAGTGCCCATGTCGATTGAAGGTGCCTTCCTACATGTCATAGAGGTGTCTCCCCGTTTGGGGCTGTTTTCAGGACAGGTGAATGGACAGGAGGGAAGCAGGTGGGTACCTGTGTGTGGAAGGATCTTAGGGAATTGCTCCCTAAGATCCCTCCCACGAATCAGGGGTCCTGTGTCTTCATCTGGACTCTGATTTCACTCCTTTAAAGAATGACTCTGAGCTGTGCAGGCTGAGCACCCCTGTCATCTGCCCTGATTTTACAGTGCTACTTCCGTCTAGTGCTTTGGATGGCTTTATAGGGAAAGCTTTCAGGCGGCCAATGGAAGGTGCTGTTCATGACCTTGAACTTTGGTAACCAACATGGTGCTAGGCGAGAGGACTGTAGCCATGTGACAGTTGGCGTTCTGTATGGGCATCATATCCGCCGGTAATTTTAGGTGGTTGTTGGGTATTTAGCTGCAGTTTCATGGGGATTTCTTGTATGCTTATCTCAAAAAGTGTGTTTCAGATTCAGGGTATAATTTTACAAAGCCTATATTATATACGACAGCAAGTTTGCTTGCATCTAGCAATTATAGACTTTGCATTTATTTTTCTATTTGAGTTGGAGGTTTTTAAGTCCTATATCGTCTGGCCCTTCTATCAACTCTGTAGTTCAGTGTCGCCTTTGCAATCTAATATTCTGTAGTAAATGGCTTTGTTTTCCATTTAGCAATTGGAAGCCTAGTTGCTCTTGTATTTTCTGGGGAAAAAAAGATCAATTAATGATATTTTTGACTAGCTGAGATAAATAATAAATGAAGGTCCAGTCACCTCAGAGTATGTGGGAACTTGTCAGGGAACTCTGAATCTACTCTAATGGTGTAATCAGGTCTGTGTGGAACAGGGAGTATCTAAGGTGTGAGTCAAAGTTCTAATTTTCTTCTTGTTTTCTTGGTGTTATTTAGTGTTGAAAGGGAAGGACTCATCTTTTCTTGACTACCTATGATTGTGCCACAGGGTTAGAAATGATTTATAGTTTTAAACATGTCAGAGAATGAATGATCCTGGTCCATCATCTCACTTGGAAAGAGAAGCATAAATAATTGGACCAAGTGGTTTATTTATGCTGTATTTTATTGGAAAAAAATATGATTTCTTTTGAGCTGTGAGGGTCAGATCACAAATTCTATGATACTGCAATTGTGATATGTCCTTTATTATTTTGAATTTTAGGATAGAGGATGTTCTTCATATTGATTTCTTTTGGTATAAAGTTCTTGAGAACAAGAATAAACTAGAATCCTTCCTTCACTTCGGTATTCCCCTTTGGTTCCACTAACTCTTGGGAGGGCAGAATGCCTTGGCTGACTTGTATGGTAGACAGATATAAATGCAGAAATGAATGAGAAAGCCTTTGGGCATTACTTTATTTTTTAAAGTGTATTGATGTGACTCCTGTATTTTCCTTCCCCGTGGAACTCCAATGGCAGTGCAGAGCAAAAACCCAGCCCCCTTTGCTTGACCATATATAGGGTCCTGCATTCTCCAGTCAGAGCCCTTCTGGGTCAGGTTCCAGAGCCTCCCACAGGAGGACACTCGGGAAGCAGCCCAGTCCATTCCCCTCCAGGCTCCTCCAACCTAACCCTCCCTCTTCTGTTGTTATCAGTGGCGGCACCTGACTTGCTGGATCCAAAATCTGCCGCTCAGAACTCCAAACCGAGGCTCTCCTTTTCCACAAAACCCACCGTGCTTGCTTCCCGGGTGGAGAGTGACACAGCCATTAATGTTATGAAATGGAAGACGGTCTCCACGATTTTCCTGGTGGTCGTGCTCTATCTGATCATCGGAGCCACCGTGTTCAAAGCACTGGAGCAGCCTCAGGAGATTTCCCAGAGGACCACCATCGTGATCCAGAAGCAGACCTTCATATCCCAGCATTCCTGTGTCAATTCCTCCGAATTGGACGAACTCATCCAGGTAATGGCTCCACAGGACTTGGACTCCCTTTCCCCAATTGGAAAACAGCAAGGGTAGGAAAAGACTGTGCTGTTCTTGGTCCTGATGTAGCAGCCCCCTCTGCCCTAATGCTGTTTAGCATGTGCCTCTTTCCCCATTTGTTGGTCCTCTTTCTGCTTGTCTTCCATCTCTTCTCATTTCTACTGACATCTCTCCACTTCCTATTTTACCTTCTTATCTTACTGTTCCTTTTCACCATTCCTCTCCTGCTCTTCTGTATTCTCTCTTTCTTCCTGTTTCCTTTCCCATCTCTCTGTTTTAGAACTGCTGGTGGACATGGGGTTACCCTGGCAGAGACCCTCCTAAGGATCAGTGGCTAGGATGGTCCTTGCCACTGAGAAGTGTTCCTTGGCAAATGAGAGGGAGATAGAGAGCTTCGCCTTGGCAGTGGTCAGCATGAGACTGAAAAGATGGATTCGTGGTGGACTCTCTGAGCTGAGTACCCCCTCCACTGCCAGGTTGTCTCTGCTTTAATTAGCTAAGGTGTAATGCTGTTCATTGTCTCCTTTACCTGTTTAGGTAAAAGTGGCTAATTACTGGTGTTCTACACCCCAACCAAGGTAACTTATGTGTACTCAGAAAAAGTCTTTTGAATAAAAATTTACTTAGTTTTAATTTACTCTGTAGTAACAGAAAGTACGGTTACGAAAAAACATTCGTTCTCAATTTAACCCCAAGTGATTTGTAAATATCAGTGAGGGTTCTTGGAGATGACTGTGCTTTTGTTGCAGATTTGTTTTGGATTAAAGAGTTCATTGCTCAAACTAAGAATCTCAGTCAAAAGGAAAGCCCTAGAATTTTCTTAGAAGAGTGGCTGATTGTTGAAAACATTGTAATTGTACACACATTTATTTTCCTGTTGAGTTTACTTCTTCTTACCTGGCTAAATTTAAATTGAATGGAAACTCTCTTAGTCAGCATATTCTTCTCATTTTATGCTTGATTTTATGCCATTTGCATGAGTTGGGATAATAGAAGGATTATTACTGTTCTTAATTCCGTTTTAAATCTTCTTGGTCCTTTAGTCTAATTTTGCCTTACTATGGTTTCCCAAAAATGTTATTTCTGCTCTTTATGACTCTATTTCTAGCTTGATAGGTTCTTATTCAAGTTTTGTTGGAAGCTAATCAGAACTAGTACTGTCTGAGCCTTTTTAGGTCCTATCACCTTCAGATATTTCCACATTCATCCATCGGACTTAAAATTTTTATTTCAGTATTTCACATCTAACTTCCATGTGGATTTAGATTTTGAAAATGCTCTTCATGAACTTATCCACTAAGTTCTCTACCACAGTTTTTAGATGATGGTGACATTTGCAATAGTGTCAGTGAAATTGTCAGTTAATATGACTGTCTCTGCTCTTTCCTTCTTTGATCCTGCATAAGGTCATTTTCACTTCCATCTCTGTGCCACATAGTCTCTTGAGTTCCTAGAAATCTTTAGAGAATCCCTACTTGCCCTAGGTTTTAGAAGGAGAGCTCTCGGTCATCTTGGAGGTTGCATGGAGCTTAGACTTTGGTATGTGTTTTTAACTCCATATAAGTGTTTTGCTAGAAGTCTTGTTTTAAACAGATAGTTTTCCACTCTAAGCTTTAAGTGATCTATCTGGAAAGAAGAAAGGGTGCCTGTCCAGCAGGGTGGCTTGAGTGCAAAGCATTGAGGTGCTCAGGAGGTGTGTGGGTTTTTTGTAGCTGTTGGCTGCTATTTGCCTCCTCCTGGAGCCCTTTCCTAGGTTGTAGCTTCTGATTTAAGTAGTTATCTCCTGAGCATCTAGAATGAAGTGTTTGTTCTTGGGCAGGAAAGGAAAAGTGGAATATGAGAAAGTGTTAGAGAAAATTGTATGAATTTGAAAAGATCCTCACTGTACATTTCTACCCAGATTTATTCAGAGCTCTGAAGGTAACTTGAACATCACAGAAGGTAGGGCCAATCTAGTGGTCAATATTGAGCATTATTTTTGGAATAGGCATAAATGGATCACAAAATGTGACCTAATTGTTTTATTTCTGTTCTTCATGGGCAATCCATTTTCACTTTATTAATTTTCACTGCTGGTTGAGTAATTCTGCTTCCTGAACATTTGTTTTGTGCTTAATTTTCAGTGCAGAAGTTGCATATTATTTATTGTCATATCACTGATCTTTATCACCAGATAGTTTTAATAAATTATTTTTTCTCCTTGAATATGACTTCTTCTGATAGAGGAAATCTTTACAATGGCATGGCTTCAAGCATCAAGGTTGGTGCATAAATAGGAAGGAAGACAAATGAGCCAGTAATCATTTATTAGAGTTGCATTTTGTGCACGATTTTCATGAATTTCCACTTTTTTCTCTGAGTAACTCATTTCCCCATTGAATCCTCCCTTCAGTGTCCTGAGTTGGGTGTGTTAAGTAGATGGATCATAGCATTAAAGGCTAGGAAAGTAAGACTCAGGAAGTCTGAGTGATGGACCCTGGCAGCAGCATTAATAGGATGAGAGCACTTGGCTTCAGAGCCTTGGCTGGCACCCGTCCTCGGAGCCCCCACTCTTTCAGGACTCACCTTCTTTCAGTGCTGAGGAGGACAGAAGGAGTGGTCCGCCATTTTTTCCCTGTGTTGGTGGGGAGAGAATTCTGGCTTCCGGTTATGGGGAAGGAGGAGAAGAAGGAATCAGACTGCATGCTAAGGGCAGGTGTACCACGTCTTCTCCTAGGTCCCAGGCTGGTGCTTATACCTCTGAATGACTGTAGTCACCACATTCCATGCTCAGGTTGTGACACAGAAGGAGATGAAAGAATGTGACACTGCAGCCGAGGACAGCATCTATGGCTTCTGTGCTCTGTGCTGTCTTTGATCTCAGTCCTCTAAGACAAGATCAAGGCTTCCCATGGTTTTCAAGACAGAGATTCCTTGCTGGCCCAATGATTTGAAGCAGTGTAATATTCAGCTCCCACTAGTCAGGACAGAAACATGCTCAGAAATGGTTCCAAGACACATGGATACTATAAACAATAGCCAAAATGTGACGAATACTTACTATGTGTGACACATTGTTCTAGCCATGTGTACGTATTATTTCATTCTCTTAAACAACCCTATGAGGCAGGATTTTATTTTTTGCACTTAATATATGTGGGCACTGAGGCTGGGGGAGCTTGATTTTCCAAGAGTGCACAATGGTAGAGCTGCTGTTCAAACCTAAGCCAACAGACTCTAGAGCTCACGCCCTTTGCTTCTGTGTTTACTGCCTCTGTGCAGACCTCCTGGAGACTTGCAGACCTCCCGGAGACTTGCAGACCTCCCTCTGTATTCCATGCATTAGAGCATAATGAAAATTAGATACAGTCCTCCATGTGTGGTGATGCGTGTGACATCTCTCCCTTTCCAACCCTGGGAGGATAAGACATGGATTTCAGTGTTGTTCCTGGATAACAGGATTATTGCCAGGGTTCTGTTAGAATGCAGTGATCTGGTGGAGGCCTGGTTGTGTTAGACACACCTGGTCTTCCGTCTAGTTATTTCTATGTTTGCAAATCAATTTGGGGATTTAAAAGATAGGAAAAACATCTATGATTTGTGCATTGGTAATAAAAGTACCTTGTGAAATGCTTTTTTTAAAAAACACAAGTGTTTGTTTGTTTTTAAAAGAACTTGAACTCAGTATTTTATCTTAGTAAAGAGACCAACATGTGTAGGCAGGGGGACCTGGTGACCTCAGGTCTGGGTCTACACAGTCTTTTGGGTGAGGGGATCATGATTTTTGGACTGTTTCTTCTTTTTTTGTTTCATTTGGTGGCATTTATTAAGGAAGCGTTTGCTTCTTTGCTGGGTCTGGGGCCAAAAGCAGGGCTGGGAAGAGCCGTGATGTCTCTTAAGGTACCACAGTTAGTGGAGACTGCCAAATACTTACAGATGGGAGCTGGCAGGGCCACAAACAGGAGTCTAGGGTGGCGGGGATGGCAGGAGAGGTTGACCATTGAATGACACAGGAAGATGCAGAGCAGAGGCGAAAGGGAGACAGGATTGTAAGGGTGCTGGGCACCATGTTCAGAATGGGCTGCAGATGCAGTGGTGGTGGCCTGGAGGCTGTGGAGATGAGAGGCCTGGAATGAAGGTGGTGGAGTGGAGTTGGGTGACACAGTGAGATTCTAGATGTATTTTGGAAGGTGGGCCAGTGGGGCTTACCTGATAGGCCAGACATGCAGCACTAAGGCAGGAATTAAGATATTGCCTTGGTTTTTGTCTTTAGAGTATGCTAGGGAAAGAAAAAATGCAAGGGGGTACAGGTGTGGCTCCTTCTGGTAGCTGAGTGACCGGAACATGAGGAGCAGGGTCATGAGCGGGGCTAACAGAGTGGACGAGACCCCGTGTAGCACACCCCAGAGGTGGCTTTACCCTGGGCCTGCCCTCTTCCCTGCCCCCGGGAGTGGGCACACCTTTGTGGGTGTGTGGTTGTGTATAAGAAGGTACCCAGAGCTATCAGAGAAGTTCTTGTCCATAAACATGCCTTCCTAGAGAGTCAATAACACGAGAGTTTAAATAATTAGCCATCATTTTATGCCAGTTTTATAGTCAGTAAAAGTTTTTACAGAATGCATACGGTGCAGATTGCTGTAATCACTGCAGTGCAGAGGAGTGGAAGGCGAACATTCTTGCCCTCACTGAACTTGCATTCTGCTGGGGAAGATAGCACGGTAGCTGGTGGTAACTTTCAGGAAAACAAAGAAAGCAGTGGAGAGGGCTACGGCATGATGTGTGGTATGGGTGGTTCATTTTGGGTAAGGTCACCAGAGAAGCTTCTCTGAGAAGGTGGCTTTTATGGAAAGAGAGGCAGGGAACAAAGCAAGTGGTTCTCTGGGGAATAATGCCTGGGTGGGGGGCAGAGCAGGTCCAAGGGTCTGTTGCAGACAGAGATGACGCATTCTGGCGGGGGTGGGGTGTGGGGAGAAGATGCGGTACAAACACTGGGAATGCTGGGGGCTGTTGTAATAACCTGGCAAGATGAGACGTCTTGAACCAAGGTGGTAGAGCGGATTTGGGAGATATCAGATAAGAATTTATTTTGGAAGGACCTGATGCGTGGTACACGAGAAGAGGAATCAAGGATAACCTTTCTTGTAAGGAACTAAAAGATGGGGGCTCCCATTTTCCTGCAAGGAGAAGGGTTTAGAAAGAGTTGGTCTGGACAACCATGTCAGGAGCCTTATTTTGGGCATCATGCTGATAGCATCAGACAGATTTTGGTTATGGAGGGAGGTTTATGGGACTCCAGATGACAGTGCTGACAGCCCCTGTAGTTTATTGGTGATAAAGGATGGCATAGAGCATAGCACCCAGATAAAAATGTGTCTCAGGCATCACAGACAAAGGCTGCGTGAGAGCAGCTCCGCTGGTCCTGTGCGAGCCTTTCCCTGGCTTCCTTCTGCCTTGGTCAAGGGTCACAGCTACGTGTGGGCATTTGTGTCGGCCCAGGGTCCGCAGCTATGGTCGTCTAGCTGAATTCTTCCACAGAACCGGCTCTAGTGGAAGAGAGCCCAGGACTCTCACTGCCTCCAGGTCACCTGCACTGTGGGTGATAAGCCGGGCCCCCAAATGTGGAGCCAACCTCCCTGAAACTCTTCAGGCCTTGCTTCTATAGCAGTGCCCGTGAAGAGTATGTCTCAAGCTCCAGTCAGAGGTCAGGGCTGGGAGAGGGGTTCAGCAAACCACTCAGGCTGATTCTCGGCCAGCATGGCTATGGTCAAGCTGGGGTGCTTCCTAGGGTCTCAAAGCAAAGATGTTGAGTGAGAAGCCGCAAATGTGTTTGAGTTCGGGGCAGGCGCCAGTCTGAAGGTGCAGGTTTGGAAGCTATCAGTGTCTAGAAGGTGTTTCAAACCCAGGTGCTACAAGAACTCTTCCCGCACGTGGGCAGGCTGAGATGAGCAGAGGGTCAAGTCCGAGCCAAGAGCTCTTCTGTGTGCAGAAGTTGCTAAGGCAGAGAGTTCAGAATAGAAGTAGATGATTTATGATCTAAGATTTCAAGGGTGCTTCTCGTGTTGGGGACCTGTATCACTTCATGTGCTCAGATTTCTAAAGAAGTTTTATTTTTCCTTGCTTTGAAGATCTGTTAGCAGAAATATTTAAGCAGCACATTTCTGAGCATGAGAGCCATTGAAGGCACATGGGTAGGGAACCCATTTCTGTTTTGGGTCGTGACTGTCCTTACCGTGGAGGGGATGGTCTGCTGTACAAGGAGCAGCCTTAGACACGCGGTGTGTGGTGGTGAGTGACACTACAGTGTCACACAGTACACACAGTGGCTTGGTTACTGTCACTGCAGCATCTGTAAGCACCCAGATATTTTTAAGATTTGACCTCAGTCTAAGAAAGAATAGAATCATTTTAATATCATCTAACCTATCATTTTATCAATAACGTGTCCAGAAAGCATCTAAAATGCTCTCTTTTCCTACCAATGGATTTACTCATTTTGTTTAATAGTGTATACCAAAATATAGATCTCAGGGCTGTGAAAAGATGGCCTTCAAAGTGTCTAATTATTCTATAAATACTTTATGCACTTTGAGCTAATTTCTGAAAGAAGAATTTTTAAGAAATGGCATGCATAGCTTTCTCTGATGGATGTTACCCCAGTAGTTTTCGTTGGTTTACTAGATTAATCAGGTATCACATAACTATCAATGTTTCAAAAGTGAGAGTTCTAAGAGGAAATTGCGCTACAGAATAGTCTGTCAAAGTCTTAAAAGACCTGTCAATTTCTAATTTTCCTGGAATACCCCATGTGCTCTTTTCTTAGCACGTGGAATAACCCATTCTCACTTTTATTCCCTACCTATGTGTTCACCCTGCCCTCACCTTCATAAGGAACAGTTTGGAAGAGCTATGCTCTACCTTGTATATCAAGGAAAAATTAAGGTATTTTCATATACTCATTTCCTGATAATATTTAAATCTTTATTATAAAACATCAACGTAGTTTGTCAGAAAATGATTTAAAGAATACATGAAAGTTAATGAAGTAATATTGGTAAATAATTCATAAAAGTACAATATGAGTGTTACGTGTCAATAAATTGTAACTCAAACCAAAAAGGAATCTTATTTTAAAATATTGGCTAGCAAGTCATTGGATAGATGGAATAGATATTTGAGAATGAGTGGAAATCATCCTGGATATACATTTTAGTACCTTAGAAGATACTTTTTGTCTGACCATTTAGTTAAAATAAACATAAAATTTAAAGTGAGAGCTCAGGTGGATAGACAGTACTAGAATGAGGTCTGAGGAGCATAGAACTGTTAGTGATGATTACGACAATGGCTGTGAAACTCTTCGGATTGGACATTCCATGGTTTTTTATTATATAATTAGTACATATTATTTTATATTTTAAGGTACATTTCTTATTGTGTGACCTAATTCTCACCTCCTGGAAAATGCACGTGGCCATTTGCAGTTGTAAAATGAAGCAACCTAGGTGAAGCGCCTTACAGTTCAGACCATTACCAAGCGAACCTGCACCAGCTTCTCCTGGTGACTCCATCTCCAGTGCTGTCCTCGAAGTAATTTGGGAACATGTGCCATGCAGCACCTGCCTGTCAGAGACACCCGCGTTAGTTGGCTTTTTATTGGTGTAGTAAAGTGCCACGGGCAGGTGCTGATGAAGAAAAGAGGTTGGTGTCGCCCACAGTTTTGGAGGCTCAAGCACATGGCACTGGCATAGTCTTGTTTCTGGTGAGGTCCTCATGGCTGTATGACATCATGGCAGCCATGAGTGTGAGAAGTAACAGCATCTTGAACAGGAAACCAGAGAAAATTGGGTGGAACCAGGGCCAGGCTACCATTACGGCCCTGTCTTGAAAAAAGGAGTCCCAGATTAGCAGCCCCCTCTCCGTCATCTAAGGAAGCAGCCCTCCTTAGCTAGAGATGTTAAAAATGGCACAGTGGCCAGGGATATAACTGAGCAGTGCAGTATGTGCCTGGCAAGTATGAGGTCCTGACTTCAAACCCCTTGGCAAGCACAAAATCCTGAGTTCGATTCCAAGTACAAAAAAAAAAAAAAAGAAGGTGCAGTAAGTGTTAGAATTGTGGAACTGTGCCACTTACGTGACTTGGATGCTTATTTCTGCACCCAATGGTTGCTTTAGAAATTACAGCCTGTTATCTTGTTAGGATTTTCCATCCTAGACTCCTCTTTGATCTGACTTTGCAGACCAAATCTGATGCATGAGCTGTGCCTCTGGGATACGTGGTCTTAATTTTAAGATTCTGAACCCAGTAAACGCTGTGTATGGAGTCTCTGTGCTCCCTACCGACCCACCAAGCATCACCAGCAGAAGACACAGCAGGTGTGTAGGTGGGAAGGCAAAACACATACTTAGGCAGGACTGGAGCACTGTAATAAGGCCACGAAAGGGCAGCTCAGATATTAGGCTAAAGCTTGGTGGGGGCACCAGGCGTGCTGCGGCAGATGGGGAAGCTAACTGTGGGAGGGCACTATCTGGGAAGGAGAGGAAGGAAAGGAATAAGGAGGGCAGAGGGAAGTGGCTGCAGGGGACAGGTTAGCATTTTACTTGGAGGAAGGTTGAATGTAACCCTCTTCGGCTTTTTTAAGTCTCAAGGCAGTAAGAGTTTCTTGTACAAACTTTGAAGAGTACAAGAAGGTCTGAAGATGAAAGGAAACACTGGAAATTCCTCCACGCCTGGGCTCTCTTTAGGCACATAAACACATTTGGGTGTACTGAGGGGAGTGTGTGTACACACGTATGTGCATTTCCGCACATCGTCTTACGCATATGAGGTTACGGATGCTTGCTGTTCTGCTCTCTCTGTTTTTCCTTGACTGTAATACAGCAGTTGATTCAGGAATATCCTGTCTACTTTTTATTAACTTATGTAAATGCTAGAATTGAACCTTTATGCATGCAGTACCACTGAGCTGAACCGTCAGCCTCTCTGTCTTATTTTCAGATACGAACTGTGATGATTTGGACTGAGAGGACTGGAAATATGGGAACAGCTCAGATATCAGCTTGTGCTGGGGCTCTGGGGTGGTATGGAACCTCACCTGGAAAGCTATCCCATGTAGTAGAGTGATTCTAAGGAAACTTGTGACATGGGATATTTTGAATTCATAGGTATTGATAGACAACACTGTCACGAACTATCATAACACATGTGTAAAGAAATATTTGGGCATGAAGAGAAACCAATGTGTGGACCACAGAGTTCCTGCAAATAGAGCTTCCCGATGTTTGGACTCAAAATGTTTGGAGATTCCTCTGCTTTCCCGTCTTCTGTACAAGTGATTGTCTCCCAGTCATCCTGGTTACACTCTCTCTTCTCATCTTAGCACTTTAAATCCTTAGATTTCTGTCAATAAAGCTACTGCTTTGCCTTCTGGCCTCCTGAAGGTGGAGCTTGGGTCCTTAGCTAGATTAGTGGGATTCACACCAGGATGGAAAACCGAGTGTCTGGGTGAATGAGCTCTGTCTTAGAGCTCCACTTCCTGCAAAGGGCAAGTAGACTAATTAATAGATCAACAGAGCAGCAGTGGGCTTTCAACTAGAGACGTGTTCATATAAATCTAAGAGAAAGAGACAGAGAGACAGAGAAAGAGAAAGGCAGAGAGAGAGAGAGAGAGAGAGAGAGAGAGATTGAGAGATTTTACAAAAGGGAAGGGGACCAAGAAAGGGGAAAGGGAGGAATGGGAGGGTAAGTGGGAGTAAGAAGAGTGAAGATGTGTTATGTCCGTGCAGCAGCTCCCCATGAGGAGAGGAGGCATTATGTACTGCAGACATGCACTAATAAAAATAAAAGACTTACACATCTGCATCTGCAGGCACTAGGAATAGTTACCTTAATTTGCAGAGTGTGATGAAATTTGATCCATTACACATGTATATTTGTCATCCATACATCATGCATATGCACTGAGGGAATATGCTAGAAAGTCATGTAAAAACGTTCTTGACAAGTGTAGTAGTCATGAAATCAAAGTTTTTAACTTGGTAGCCATGGTTTCCTCCCCATGTTAGAACTTACAGACATGCTCTTCTTTCTCCTTTCTCCTTTCTTTCTCCTCTCTTCTCCTTTCTTCTCTCCTCCATTTCCCCTTTTTCCTCTTCTTTCCTCTTTCCCTTTCTGTCCCCAATTTTCTGTCCTCTTCTTCTTCCTTCCCTTCTTTTGTCTTTTCATTTCATTTAAAAAAATCTTAAACATTTCCTGTGTTATTGGCTATCTCTTTACTTTGGGAGTATGAATTTTAATAAAGAAAACGTATTTTTTTGGCAGCTCTAAAATTGCATAATTCTGCTGCACTCTACTACCTTGTTGAATTCATTCCTGTGTTTCATTCCAATGGATTTAAGACCAGCAAAGCACTTGTGTTAATTTCTGACACATTCTGGGATGGACGACAGCAACAAACCCCAAAAGTTCTCCAGAAGATACTGGTTCTTTCATAATCCTGGGCTAGAATTGTGAAGGTTATTGTGGGCTTCTTTTGAAGTGAATGTTAGAATTTGAGGACAGGTGAAATAAGCACGAAGTTCTCGTGGTCCTTTGGTCCCAGTGGCTCATTCTCATGGTAAGCCTGTGGCACTGGGAACTAGAACTTCTGGGAAGCGAATGGTGGCTCCTTTCCGTCATTCAGCTGGGGGGCTTCTGCTCTATGACTCTGCTATGAGGACCACAAATGTCCCCCAAAGGGCTGGTGTGAAGAGCTCAGTCTCTAGGGCTAGACAGTGCTTGGGCCATGGGGGCTGTGCCTTCACACGGGACTGTGGGACCCTGGTTCTTCCTCTTCCTCTTTTGTATCCTGGCCATTGCATGAACAATTTTGCTTTTCCATTTGCTCGCTTCCACGTGGTGCTGTCTTTCTACAAGCTCAAAAGCACAAGGCCTCATTGAGCACAGACTGGACTTCCGAAGCTGAGAGCCCAAGTAAACTTTCTGCTTGATAAGTTTATCATCTCAGGTGTTGGCGATGTGATGGAAAACTGACTCACACGTACCCCATTAACTCTTATTTTATTGTGGACTAAATATCCACATAGGATAGGTGACATCCTTATTAGAAAGCAGATGAAATGATATTTCCAACTCTTTCAATTGTTTCTCTGCCTTTCACTTGAATAACACAACTGTCTCAAGAACAGGAGTGCGTCTAGGTTGGCATTTCTAGTCTAACAACGGTACCAAGGCTGAAACAGCTTCCACAGATTTAAAAAGAAGGATTGCACCCAGAGCATTATGATATAATGAAAAATCCCTCAAGGATCTGATTCTTACAGGCTTAATTTACCTACACATTTTGAATTTAACCACATTTCTGCTTATACCTTCTCCTGAGATAAGTGTCTCAAATTCTGCTTGGTAAAGTTTTCCATTTTGTTTGATCTTTTACAAATTATATCTTCTAAGTTTTAAGCCATTTTCCTAGTGAGTTTGTGAATAAAGCCATATATAATTTCCTCCTAAAGACGGACATTGAGGCGGATGTGGTGACCCACGCCTGTAATCCCAGCACTCCAGCCAGCCAAAGCAGGTTTGCAAGTTGGAGTGCAGCCTGGGAAACTTAGGCTTAACAAGATCCTGTCTCAAAATAATAAAAAATTTTAAAAAGGCTAAAGATGGAGCTCAATGCATAAGACCCTTGGTTCAATTCCCAGTGTCATAAAACTGACATTGTCTTTTTTTAAAATTTTCATTTCCTAGTGTATCTAGAATTCATTCTTTCTCAACACATTGTGTTTTTATAACCCTTCATCATACGTGTCTCAGTTCTTTCTACTAGTTTTGTTTTTAATCTCTTCCTTGACAGTTACAGTGTCCCTTTATTATTTTCGTTGTCTTGTTCAGGGCTACATTCTGCTCAGTTCAAAGCTTGGTAAGTGCCAATTAGTAAGGTGGGCAAGATTCCAGAAGAGGAGGAATCACAGGTTAGCACAATAGCTTTGTGTCTTCTTTCTTTTTCCTTCTTGTTTCTGCCCTGCCCCTAGTGTCGCTGAGTGTCCGCTGTGTTGGCTTTATTGGAGAATGTCCTTGGCACTCATGATGCTGCTAGGGTCTCCTTCTAGGCCACATAGACCACAGTCTGAAAAGGGCAGTCTGGCTTATTTTCTCTCAAATCTTTTAATTTTCACATGACCAGGAGGGACCTCAGCTCTTATTCATCTGTCTCTTTTCCCTGGCTTCTGAGACTTTACAAGTTTAATTGAATATTGGGCATTTCACAATCTTAAAGATCATACTGATATTTCTAGGCTTTGATGTTTCCCTTTTCAATATTAAATTAAGACATTGTAGAAAAGATATCCAGCTTTCTACTTAGAGCTTCAAATATATTCTTCTTATATACACATTTTAAAAGCTGTTCTCACTCTTCCTTATAGATTTGTTCCCAAACATACTTATTAACACAGGAATCTATTTTATCAGTCGCCAGCAAATGCTCTTTCAGGACTGCTTAGTTTTTTACAAATTGACTTTTCTTTCAGTTCTAGTTTATCCTTCCTTATTAGCTAGGGTATTGGTAGAACTGTTTTACTTTTCCCGATATAAGGCAGACTTGCCTGTGTGTTCAAAAATGTTATCCTTGTACACTTTCACTCCATTTGACTTTCAGATTTTCTCAGGAAACTCAGATTTCTTTATAATTTATTATTAAATATGAGTGAGAACTCTTGTTGGAGTATCCATAGTCTGTGTCGAGGTTGATTGAAAGTACCAATATGCGTGTGCTGATAAGGGTAAAAGCTTACAGTCTTTCAGAGGTACCTAAGGGGTCAGAATTATCAGGAGCTTGCAGAAGTACAGTGTATAATGTGTTCTCTGGCAGCCTGGAGGTGAAGGGAAGCTTAGGGAAATCAGGAAATGAGCATCTAGGTAGAGGAAGGGGAGGAGGACCTCAGTAGACACTGTCACGTGATCGCTGGGGTTACATTGAGAAACATTGTAGAAAACAGTGTCTTTAATTCTCACATTTTCCATTTTTAAGGTCCCAGCTTAGTTCCTTGGCAGTTATGTGGTTCTTCTTCTAGAGATATACACCTGTTCTTACTTTGTTAAGACTCACTGAGAGAATAGAAAGAATTCAAGACCTCCTAATTGCTAAACTGGACCATACTACTGCTGGGCAGATGCCAAGTTGCTCTCTCCTGTTAGCATTGCTCATGTAGTGGGTGATGTGAGGACGTTTGGCTTCAGTGATAGATACAAGGAAAGGAACTTGCCTTCCCTTGGATGTTGTGTGGCTTCTGCACCTGAGTGACATGCACAGTGCCTGGGAAGTGGATTCCTAGGCGGGTGAGTGAAGAGGCAGTGGTCTGGGTGTAGTTGTACATCTTGGTGATAACCCAGGACAGGGCTGCCTGACTCCCTGGAAATTTGGAGAGGTGAACCTTGAGAGTTTCTGCCTAGGGAATCAGGACTCTCCAAAGCAGAGGGGCTGTGCCACTGTGTGTGTTTCCAGCAGGGTCACAGTGAGGTCAGAATGCCCAAACAGATTTCCAAACCAAGCAAGCCCAAATGGATGAGGAAGAAGCATATGGTAATTATTAGATGGATCTAGAAGTCTAACATTTTGTTTTTTATTGGCAATAAAGGACGGTCTTAATTTCCTTAAATTAGCCATGGAGAAGGTTACAAATTATGCTCTCTAATAGGCAGTATTTTTTTACACAGCAGACTTTCAGATGTCCTGGACCTCGATTTTTCTCCACCAAAGGGATGGAGAAGGAGGCCTGTAACTTGCAAAACAGTTCATAAAGAAATATGAAGATTGCTGGGTATCAATTTCAATTTCCTGTTACACTAAGGCTTGATGACGGCTTCCCAGAATACCTGTTTAACTTCTTCTCGGAAGGAGAGGCCAGCCTGCTGTTTCCATGTGTCCCCCATCCAAGAACAAGCCATAAATGCATAACAGAAATGGAGATAATGATTTCCAGTTATTACTGTTACGAAGTTTTGCAAGGTAGGGTTACGTTTAATCATTGGTCTAAACCACACTCATACAAGAAGAGAAAAAAAAAAAGAAATTGATTTCTGCCTAGTTTTGTGATTCTGAATTTTTTGAACATTTGGGTACACAATGAAACTACTGAGCTCGGGAACACTTTGGCTGGCATCTAACTTACTCCAGCGCTACGCTAGCTGTTGTAGAGACCTGAGCGAGGTGTGAAGATCTACTCTTCTGAAGTGCTTGTCCATTCCTTTATTCGTTCTGTATTTCTGTGCTTTCTGAAGATCTGGGACATCATCACCATAGAACTTCTCATGAAGCCATTATGCTAGTGATAGCCATTAAAAATTAACAGATAAGTGCCAGATAATAAGATTATTTCAGGAAGTGGTAAATTTGGAGGACTAAACAGTGGCCTAGTGAGGTAAAATGATGGGATGTGGCATCTTCCAGCTGGACTGAGTTCTGAAAAGTTCCATCTGAGGAGGCAACATGGGAGATAGACCTAGATGGGGAAGATCTTGCTGGGAAAGTTTCTAGAAGATGACAGTACCTGCTAAGATGAGCGCATCCTTGCTGTGTTCCGGGACCCAAAAAATAATGGGGTCCTGAACTATGGGGTTACAGGTCCAGAGGTGGTCAGACCATGTCTGGTGAGTAGGGCAGCACAGAAGAGCAAGTGAGGAAGACGGTCCTATGGCCTTGTTGGCCTTGACGTTTAGTCATGAAAAATTTCAGAAAGAAAACTACACAATTCTATTGTGATTGCACTAAGCAAATGATGAGGTGGCCTATTGGTGTTTTAGATGGGATAAAAGTAGACAGAAGGGCTAGAGGAATTTTGATGAAATTTGGTTGTGTGAAGAATTTTACAAAAGGAAGTTGAAAGCAAAGAGAGGACCTGGGCTAACAAGAGATGAGAGAACTTTCTGGAAGAGGCACTAGGGATGGTGTGTATACAAGGGATATAGGGATGCAGGCTGGTGAAGGATTCTAGATACTGAATTCAGTGTGTCTGAGATTCCTTAAAAACAAGATATATTTTAGGAGCCCAGATAATTACTAGATGATTCTTTCGCATGAGCTGTGTGTGGTAGATCTCTTTCTGTTGTTTTTATTTTCTCAAAATAAATGGAGAACGGAGAGTGTACATTTCACAATTTAAAATTATTTTTGTTGAATTCCCATAGTTCTGGACCAGTTACATCCTATACACTACCAAAAATGATTATATAGTTACGTTAGCCTTAGTAAGTTTAGGTTTCTTGAATTTTCTCTGGCTAGCAAGTGCCAAAGCTTCACATCAGATTTCTCATTTTCTGGAAGATGTTTTTATGCGGCCTGACATTTTGCTCTTGATTTGAGCAGGCCTAAAAATCTGTTGCATGAGGGTAATTTTAAATAATTGGGTTTAATTAAAATGGTAAATGATGTTATTTTGTAATAATGATCTCATTCCTGAGGCACATTTTTCTTGGACAGATGTACGGTGCTATTATGCAAATCTGTATTTTTTGACAGCACTAGAACTATTGCCATGTTCTCCACTATTTAGGAGGTCATAGCCATATTATTTACTTCCCTGGAGACAGCTAATCTGTGCTTGTGTATATGTGTGTGTCCATCTTTTTCACTGAAATTCCTTCTTGATGCAAGATTAGATTGATTCGGATAAACTTTTTCAATTGGATTCCTTTCTTTTTGAAGAAGCAAAAGTTAATCTTGCATATAAGCCAAAGAGTGGTAGATGTCATTAAACTGATTAAAAGAAGAGACAAACCAAAGAGCAATTACATTTGAAAGGCAGAAAATTTTAGGAAGGTGTTAGAAAACATTTTATCATAATGTATTTTGACTTAATTGGATATGATATTCCGAGGAGTGCATTTGGAACGTGGAGGTGAATTTGGAACTTGCAATCTACCATAGATACCGATTTGTCAAATCCTTTCATTAAGGACATAAACATTTCAATAGTTTTCTCTCAGAGAATCTTTCTAGTTATAGGAACAGAACAAACATGAGAGCCACAACTTCTGAGTTCTTGGGTAGTACTCCCCCAATTTCTCCTGTTTTCTTTCCCTTTCCTTCTTCTTTCTTTTATAAGTAGAATCACCTTTCCAGGATCAGAGTTAGCTAGTCTAGTACTCCTTAGTTCTTTGAAGGAAGTAATTCTTATATTTTAGTCTTTCTGCTGCAGCAAGGCAGTCTGCCCCCAACTCCACACCGATGTGAGTCACTGTTTTGCTTTTATGATCTCAGTTTTCTTGTCTGATCGCTTGCTGCCTTCTATGTACTGCTGAAGAGTGAAAACTCAGATTTTTGGAATTATGGGGGAACCTTCTTTAGTACTGGAAAATAAGAGTGGGTAGTGTTGTCATACAGCTCTTTCCACCCCCAGTACCATTTTTAAAAATTAATTTTTTGAAAAGGACTTCACAAATCAAAAAGTTGTAAATCTAACACACATTAGTAGAGAGAAGTGAGCCTACTGCAGGTTGCTTTGCATTGTCTAGTAAATGAATGAATATTCCATGGATTAAAAATTTTTTGTTAGGGGCTGGGGATTTAGCTCAGCGGCATAAGCACCTGCATTGCAAGTTGTGAGTTCCATTCTTGGTACTAAAAAAAAAGATTTTTTTTTGTTAGATATTTATTGGCTGGTACTGTGTGAGACTACAAAACTTTTTTTACCCTTCTCCAAATTATATTTTATATCATTTAATAACATGATTGACTCAATTTGCAATATATTACAAATATACATTTATATCTGTAGTAATAGATCTATAGGCTTTCAGTGACTTTGTGGTATGCCCTTATGTAGGGGTGTTATAATTTTTTAAAACTATTTTTCTATGTTATGAACTTAATTTTTTTATGAACTTAATTTTTGAAAAAAGTCATGTATAAAAAAGATATAACCTGTAAATTTGTAAGTGAAGGTACAACACTATTGACTACATGCACTTTGTTGTGTAAGGGACCTCTAAAAATTTTTGTTTTGCATAACTGAAATTCTCTAATGAGTTGTCAGCAATTCCTGTTTTTTCCTTCCCACACCCCTTGATAATTTTCATTCTCTGCCTCTATGACTTTGGTCATTTTAGATACAGTTACTCATAAGAGTGAAAACATGCAGTCTTTGTCCTGATGTGAAACTGATTCATTTAGTATATTCCCTCAGAGTTCATTCATATGGTGGCATGTGACAGGCTTTCCCATGATGGATAATATTCCTGTCTGTGTGCGTACTCCAGCCATCCATGGGCAGTTATTTCCACCTCTTGGTGAGTGTGACTAATGTTACAATGAGTAAAAGACAGTACATATTACTGTGAAATTCTGTTTTTAAGCCTTATTAATAAATGTACTGACATGGAATTGCTCTGTCACATGATAATTCTGTTTGCAAGTTTTTGAGGGGTCTCTATACTCTTCTGTAGCAGCCACACCATTTACTTTTCTGCCCACAGTGCACAAGAGTTCCGGTTTCTCCATATTCTCACCAACATTCGTTATTTCCTGTTGTTTCAATGAGAGCTTTCCTAAGGGCTGTTTGCAGAGTAATAACTCACTGTGGTTTTGATTTGCATTTTCCTGATAACTAGGGATGCTGAGCATCTGTTCAGGGACCTGTTGTTAATTATGTCTTTTTTGAAAAAAAGGTCTAGTTAACTCCTTTGCTCACTTCAAAAAATGAGGTTGTTTCTTGTTATTTTTATGTGAATTCCTTATATATTTTGGATGCTAATCCCTTATCAGATAAATGATTTGTAGATATTTTCCTGCACTTCCTTGGTTGCCTTGTGATTAAATTGGTTGTTCCTTTGCTGCACAGGAGCTTTTAGTCCCATGTAGCCCCACTTGTCAATTTTTGCTTTCATTGCCTGGGCTCTTGGGGTCGTAGTCAGGAAAACTCTGTCAAGATCAATGTTGTGAAGATATACCCTATGTTTTACTCTAGGAGTTTTATAGCTGTAGCTCTTACATTTAAGTCAACAGTCCATTTTGAGTTAATCTTTATTTCTAGTGCAAGATGAAGGTCCAAGTTCATATTTTTTTGTATGTGCAAATAGTTTTCTCAGCACTATTTTTTGAGGAGACCATCTTGTCTTTATTGTGTAGTTTTGCCATCTGTATCAGTGGGCATTTGAATACATACATACATATATATTATGTATATATATTTTTACATATTTATGTGTAAAATATATATTTATGTATTTTTTTGTTTTTGATTCTGTTCCATTGGTCCATATGTCTATCTTTAAGCTACTACCATATGGTACATTTTATTATGTTTTAGAAACAGCTTATTTTGTTATTCCAAAAGTTTTCTTAAAAATTTTTCAATGGATATTATTTTTAGAATACTTTTAGGTTCGCAGCAAAACTGAGTAGAAGGTACAAAGATTTCCTTGCAAGCCCCTTTCTTATACAGGTATAGCCTCTTATATTGTCACCATCTCCCATTAGAGGGACACACTGTCATAACTGATGAATGTCCAAGGGCACCTCATTGGCACCCAGAGTCCATAGTTACGTTAGGGTGTTCACTCTCACGTTGCACATTCTGTGGGTTTGGAAAAGTTATAATGCCATGAATCTGCCATTATGGTACTGTACTGAGTAGTTTCACTTCCCTGAAACTTCTCGGTGCTCGACTGCTTATCCCTTCACTAACTCCTGGTAACCACCGACCCTTTCACTGTCTTCACAGTTTTGCCTTTTTCACAGTGTTTTACAATGACTCTCATAGTGCGTAGCCTTTTCAGACCATCTTCTGTCCCTTAGGAATCAGAATTATGTTTCCTCTATCCCTTTTCATGCCTCGACAGCTCTTTTCTTTTTAGTACTGAATATTGTTATGCTATCTGGTGTAGCACACTTTCTTTACTCACTCATACATTGGACTTTTTGGTTGCTTTCAATTCCTGGTAATTACAAATAGAGCTTCTATAAGCATCTGCGTGCAGAGGTTTGTGATGACACATGTTTTCACTCCCTTTGGTAAATAGCAAAGAGCATAACTATTGGACTATATAATAGAAAGTCGGTGTAATTTATGAGAAATTGCCAGACTTTTTCACAGCAGGGGTTGCATGTTGTGTTTGCATGAGAGTTGCTGTCTTTCTACACCCGCATGAGCTTTTGGTGTTGTCAATGGTTTGGATTTTGGCTTTTCTCATAGCTGTACATTGGTATTTGACTGTTGTAATATTGAGTTTCCCTGATGACATATGCAGCGAAGCATCTTTCCGTATGATTATCTGTACTGTTTTGATTATTGTGGCTTTTAATTTGTTTTGCAGTTAAGAAATATGAAGCTTTTTTCTGCTTTTAAAGAATTGTTATGGTCATTTGTGGGCGTTTGTGGTTTTTTATGAAGTTTAGAATTTTTTTCTGATTCTGCAAAAATGCCATTGGGATTTTTTTACTGGTGCATAGAATGGAATTTATCTGGCATCTTTATGCATGCATATAACATACTGAGATCATTTCTGTTCCAACTCTCTCCTCCCTCCACCCCTTCCTCTTTCTTATCTAATACCCACTGGGTAGTAGGTATTATAAGTATTGTGTTGAATCTGTAGATCATTCTGGCTAGTCTGGACATCTTAATAATATTAACTCATCGGGTTCATGAACATGAGATATCTTTCAGTTTATCTGTGTTATCTTTCATTTGTCTCAGCAATATTTTATGGTTTTTATTGTGTGTTTTATTGTTTGTTAGTTAAGTTTATTCCTACACATTTTATTCTTTGAGTGTTATTAGTGTAAACAGGATTACTTTCTTAATGTTCTTTGTGGGTTGCTCATTATCAGTGTATAGCAACACAGCAGATTTTTATATGATGGTTTTGTATTCTGCAACTTTAATGAATTCATCTAGTGATGCTAACAGTAGTGTTTAAAATCTTTTTGAAAGTCTTCAAAACCTCTCAAAGGTTTTCCACATATCAGGTCATATCACTGAAGAGCAGAGATAATTTCATTGCTTCTTTTGTGACTAACTGTTTTCTTTTTCCTCCATAATTGATATAGCCAGGGCTTGTAGTAGTATGTGAACATAAGTGGTCTGAGTCCACCTCCTTGTTTTGTTTCTGATGTTGGAGAGAAAACTTTCATCTTTTTAGTGTTGTGCATGACGTTAGTTACTAGCTTTTAAAACTGACCCTCCTATGTTGCATATATTCATCCACTTACTGGTGTCTCATAAATGACTAGGTTTTCTCTCTTTTACTTTTGGTTTCTTTCTTTGATTGAATATTAATTGACTTGTTTATATTCACTGAATTCTTTCCTGTGCTTAAATCAAGGCAATGTGTAGCCTGTCCAGTAAAGTATGACAGTCAATCACTGTATTCCTTAGTTCTAAAATTTCTGTTTACTTCCGGTTCATATTTTTATCTTCTGTTGATATTCTTATTTGGCTCATGAACTGATTTTCTGAGCTCATTAATTATCTTTATGCTGATTATTTTGCAACCTTATCAGGAAAATCATACTCATCTTCTTTGCATTAGTTTCTAGAGATTTATTTTGTTCCTTTGATTGGACCATGTTTCCCTGTTTCTTTACATATTTTGCAACCTTGATAATGTATTCTGCACATTTGAAAAAAACCAGCTACCTTTATTACTCTCTAAGAGCTTGATTCTTATGGGAAAAGACTCCTCTATTCAGGTTAACTAAATATTCTGGTGATTTAGCAAACTTTCTTACTGGGTGCATGTACCCTGTCCTGTGTAAGTTACCAGCTAGATAGTTGTATGTTTACCTTTTCCCACCCATTTGCAATTCTTCTACTCTCTAGTATCTGATTGTGGCCCTTTAGGTTCTCTGGACCCCAAAGGGGCTGCCCAGCTGTCTGTTCTCAGTGACATCCAAAAATTTGGAGTATGTTAGAATCTTTCAGTGCGTTGAGTCTGAATTAGATGAGACAGAAACCAATCCCTTAGGCAGCACCCTAAAAAACATTGCATTTTGGACATAGAAGTTTCAGTTTTCTCTTTCTCTCCCCAAGGAAAGACTGGGAATTTTTCTCCTGGCTAGGGTGTGTGTGTGGAAGGGAACTGATACAAATGAATGCCTTAAATTCTCCTGCTGGTTTTGATTCATTAGGTTCTCATTTGTGTGGGTGAAGGAGGATCTAACTTGGTTTCCATATTTCTCACAAAAGAAATCTGTGTATTGTCAAGTTTGTATCTCTTGGGGAGGAGAGGAGAACATTCTGCTGATGTTCCCTCTCTTGAGTCTCTGCATGTAAAGCCAACAGCAATTCAGGTAATTATTAATGCAATAAGTATTAATGCAATAAGTAAAGTAATGTATATGAGATGCAATAAAATACAGTGAATGCTTAAATTTAAAAAAAATGCATTACCATAAAATCACATTACTACCCCCCTTAATTTAAACTCACTTATTGCATTGTTCTTGGCACTTTTGGAGCAGTTCTGGAAGCCCTCTTTTCTTTAGTTGTGTTGTGTGGCTGCCTCAATGTCCCAAGCTTGTGCAAAACATTTATTTTTTTGTCTTAATCTTCTTCCTCATTGCTGGGACACAATACCATTCACTGACACTTAAGAGGGGGAAGTTTTTTTTTTTAACTAGGAATCGAACCCACGACCTTGCACTGGCCAGGGAAGGTTTTAATTTGGCTCATTTTTCAGAAATTTCAGTCCATGTTCAGCATGCCAGAAGGGCTTGGGCAGAGGAAAGCTGATCATGTTGTGGGAGCCAGGAGGCAGAGGGCCAAAGGGGAGCCATGGAGGGAGGTACATTCTTTCAAGTTGTGGCCCCAGCAATCACCTATTCTAACTATGCCCTGCCTCCCAGCACTCCCAGCTATAGTGTAACTCTAAGCCAATCAGTCATCTTCCACAAACTTCTACCTTTGAGCTCATGTGCCTCTGGGGGGACATCCAGGTATAAAGCATAGCACCTTTCAAGGTCATGGACTTTGAAGAAGAGCCAGAAGTTTGGTTCCAGATCTGATAAATAAGATGCATGAGGACAAAATGTTCTGTTTTTATTTAACAGAAGTTACTGTACCCATTTGATCAATCCAGTGATCAAAACCCTGTGATGCTTAAATTAAAAAGCATTGCAATAAATGACACATTCCCCCAACCTCTGAAAATATACCTCCTCACTGAGAGCACACTTATCTCATTCTTCTTGGCAATGGGTCTTTTCTAGTAATATTTTTAAAATTTTATTTTAAAGAGGATAAAACAGAATAAAACCAATCGAAACAAACCAATTTAATAGCCACGGGACTTTAAAACATTATGAAATCAACAATAGTTACCATAATGCCTCTTGATGTCTTCAAAATAGCTGCAGATAGCTTCAGACATAGTAAAAATCAAACAGAACAGAACAGAATAGAAACAATAAAAACAAAACAATGAATGCCATAAAGGTCTTCAAAACAAGTCAATAGTAAATCCAAAATTGCTACCATAATATATCTTGCTATCTTTGAAATAGCTGCTCCTGTCATCATATTTGACATAATCAAACAAAACAAAATAAAACCCAACCCAACAAAACAGTGGAAATGATATAGGACTTCCAACACAAGACCATAGGGAATCAACAATGGCTGCAATCCCCAGAAGGAGATCCCCTCTAGATGCTCCACTGCGTACCTCTATCCTCTGAACCTATGATCAGACCACTGGCCCTAGACCTGTAATGTTAGTGGAACACCAAAGCAGCACAGGCATCCAATTGCATTTCACCTCCAGAGTTATCATCACAGCCTGTGTTTCCCTGGAAAAGCCAGTCACTTATGGTGGGGGGTGGTACTGGTGGTAGGGGTTGGGTACTTCTTGTTTGCCAGCTGGCGCACTGCAAGGGGCTGGGGTCTGTCTGTTCCAGTCCAGCAGCGGCCTACGCATGTGGCTGGTTCCCAGACTGGGCTTGCTTCCTGGTGTGTCCTTCTTCTCTCTACCCTTGGTCCACGAATGGCCATAGTATGTTTTTTTTTTAATTTAAACATTCATTCTATTTTTCAGTCACCCCTTATCCATAAAGCAATTTCAAATAATTTTAAGTTTCTTGAAAAAATAGCATTGTTGCTAGTTAAATTGGTGATCAAGGAATTGAAATGTTTTAGCACAGATATCTTAAAGACAGAATAAGTTAGCTATGTACAGACCTGTGAACACAGCAGATACTTTGGTTCATGAACTTCATTCCATTGTTCTGGGGAAGATGCAGGGTTTGCACACAGAAGCAGAATTTTGCCCAATGCTCTTGTTCACCAACTGAATTATTTGTGAATGGAAATATTTGTAAACCAAGGTATTACTGTACCTAAGAAAAACATGGCAGGTAGAGCAAAGAGTAAGTGCAAAGGTCAGAGGCAGGCACAGTCCTGGCAGAGGTCACATGGTGAGAGGCCATAGCAGAAGGGGGAATTTGTATGCAAACAGGCCAGAGAGGCCATCGGGGCCCCATTGCTGTGGGACTTGTATATTAATATAAATGATCTTAATTTCCATTCAGAGAGAGGTGAGTGACCATGAAATACTCTGTGCAGAGTGAGGGGTGTGACTTAGCTTCTGCCTCAAAGGGCTCACTGTGGATGTCCTTGGAAAGCAGACTGTAGGGACACAAAGGTGGGAGTGTGCTGCTGGACTGGTCACTGGTTAACCGGTCCCTAGAGGGGAGGTGGCAGTGGCCTGTGTAGAGATGTGAGCCGAGGTGGTCGCGATTTGGGACATTTTGAAGGTAAGTCCACCAGGGATGGATGTGACTTGTATGAGAGAGAAGTCAGAGGTGAATCATAGATTTCTGCCTCAAGAACTGGGAAAATGAAGTTGCCAGTTAATGTGAGGGGGGAAACTCAGACTCCCTGGATTGGAGAGGGAGCATGATCAGCTGGAGTTGCGGTCAGACCTCCATGCCTGAGGGCAGTGCAGGACATGTGTGTTCTGGAGTTCTCTGTCCACTGAGGACACGTGCAGCTTTGAGTTTGAAGTCGCCCAATAGCGGGGAGGAGTGGAGCAGAGCAAAAGTCTGGGCTTAGATGTGAGGAGGGCAGTGAGGGGGGTGGGAAGAGGGCTGGAACGTACAGTGTTCCCAGAGCTGAGGGGAGAAGGGAAAGGGGTGCTCTCGGGTGGCAGAGATGAGCTGCCCTGAAATTCTGCTGCCAGGACCTGATACTGATGTGCTGGGTCAGTTTATTACTGCTTTTGCTTATTTAGAGCCAGTGTTCCACCTCAGTGCTGTACGCCTTGGCTTTTGTGAAAGGTGAATGGTGTGCATCTGATTCTGATAATGACACCATTTAGATAGTGCTCACCAGATTGCTGAGGACGCCCTCCCCCCCAGCCCCTGCTCTGCTGCTTCCGGATAGTTCCCCTGGAGAGGGAGCTACCCAGCAGCTGCACAGCAGGAGGTTAGAAATAAACACCTGGTGACTTCCTAAGCCAGCCCCTTTCCCCTGCAGTCTCTTCTGGCACCTCAAGGGACCACACATTACTTTATTGTCACTGTCTTTACTTCTCTGTCCCCACCTAGCTTCCTACTTGTTTCACCATGGTGAGCACATTCTTGCATTCAGCAGTCAGGGGACAGGAGGCCTGAAGGTCCCTGGGGATCCTTGGTCCAGTTCCGTCCTCCCCTGGGGCACTAGGCCTGTCTCCTGCTGGTAGAGGAGTCCTGTAGATCCTCGGGCGTCTTCTCTCATTGTCTGCTTGCTGTGCTCTGAGATGCTCTTGAGTTTGCCGTCTTGTGGGAACCCAGATGAGTGACACAGCCTAGGTGAGTGACCCAGGCAGAAATCTGGAGGAGCACTGGCTGGCTGACTTGCAGCGCTGATGGCCGTGGTGTGACAACCTCCTGTCAACCTGAGAGGTGCCTGAGGGGAAGGTTTAATTGCATTGTTGTGTAATAGCTACTGGACAGGTGTCAGTGGCTAGCTCTCTTGCTTGAGTTGACTTGGAAAAAAATGCAAGAAATTCTGTCTGGTTTTCAGTTGGCTCAGTCTTTGCTATCACTAGCGAGTGTGTGTGACTGAGAAAGGCGGGAAATTTCTAAACTGCTACGAAGTTTAAGACACATAAGACAGGTTGCTTATGAATGACTGCGTTTTGAGAAGTTACTCATATATTATTTTTGTGACACTGAGCTAGAGAATATAAACATGTCAAGTGGTTTTGCAAGAATTCTTTTTCTGTGCGTAATGGCAGAAGTCATTAGCAAACCTCCTTTTGAGAATATTTCGAAATTTTACTGGAGTCTGAAGGCACAGCCATTTCATGTAGGCTTATTAATGGCAGTGAGTCAACTTAGGTAAGTGAAAAATACATAAATTTTATGTGGCATAAAGCAAGATCTATCACAATATTATTGGAATGTTTTAGTGTAGTGGTATTTGGTTTTTACCAAAGACTAATTTGGTTTATAGGAAATTTATCAATTGAGCTACAGGTTTTGTTAACTGGTCATCTTTTTATTTGTGTATGTGTGTAGATACTGAACTTGATTTTTAACCTTTGCTGTGATTTTTTTAGTTATACATTCGGAAAACATAGGGAAAAATTCATTTGTTGTTAAAGTTTATAATTAGAAAATACTGCCTTTCTGGAGAAACCTGAATGATTTCTCTTTTTCCCCAGTAATTACTTTTATATATATATACATTTTTGTTGTTGTTTAAACTTGTATCTGTTTTGGAGATATAGGCTAGAAAATCAAATGAATAGATCTATTATAAAAAAACAGCTTCATTTTCCAAATTTGAGAACCCTGTGGGTGCAGGTGCATTGACAGGGAAAATCTATCTTCGTAGCAGTTTAGTTTATTTGTTGTCATTAGTTTAGAAACTTGGGCCTTAAAGAGCATAATGAGTGAATGTATGCTGATTATTATAGCACATCGTAGGCCAGTAATGCAGAACCTTTTGGAGGCCAAGTGTCAAACTATAACCCCAAACCTACTTATTTATTGCAAAGTGCCATCATTGCAACTAAACCTGAGTACTGAGGTTTTAGTTTAGAAAAAAAATATTCATCTTAAAAGAAAAACACAGTGACACTGATGCTATAAGTTCACCACCACTGCCTTAGGCAAAAGACTAAAAATACTGTCTCCTGCCTACGCGAATCCTATTTTGAAGGCAGTCTCTGTTAAAGGGAATTCCTGGATAGGGAGAGAGACTATAGCTTGCATCAAACTCCCATCTTACTCATCTGCCTGCCCTTCTGATTGTCTGACTCTTCTCCTGCTGCATTCTCCGTCTGTATTTTCCTTTTCTTTTATTAAACCTTTCCCCCACTTGTGCGGAGAGGAGATGGAAGATGACCAGAGAGGCAGATAAAGATGAATGTTTCCATATAACATTATTATTTCATACAAAAATTGGGAATCTTGGCAGATTCGAGGGAGAATGGGGAGCTGGGGACCTGCAGACTTCACATGAATTTTCCTGGCTCCTCCAGATTTGCAAGGACCCAGGGGTATTGGCTGTGTTTTATCCTTTTTGTATACACTGTGCTCATTTTATTCAGGCTCAGAGAAGGAAAAATTTCAGGGTTTTAGTTCAGCCGTTGTCTGATGTATAAAATCTTCCCTATGACAGCTCTGCACATGGTCCCTTGTGACTGGGTCACAGTATGCAGATTTATTCAATGACAGAGTAATGTCCGTGTAAACTGTATGACTTGTAGGTCCTCAGTGTGCTAGGGTGACCATTAAAAATTATAGCTCTAAAGATCCAGCATGCCTTAGAAATGCTGGTGTGACATGAAAAAAATGAAAGCAGATTTAATGAGAATGCTATTAAAAAGTAAGAATTAAACACATGCATGTTGCAAAAAAAAAACTGTTGTAAAGACTTTTTTCTTTTAGCATTATTTTTCTAACTCTCCAATTATATCTGTATTAGCTTTATAATCTCTGCCACCGGGAAAGACATTTCCAATACTCAGAAGTATGGTTTTCTTATGTTCTGGCCCTTCGGTGTCATCCAGCCCCCAATTCTCTTATTCCCTGCTTCGATTTTAAACTTTTGAGTCTACTAATAGGAATTAAATTTACACTTTTGAAATAGCAGGAAAAAAAGGTGTACAGTGTATCAGCCTGCATAAAAATAGCATTGACATGAAATTGCTCGAGCCCTAAAAAGGAGAGAAGCCGTGAGGAGGTGAAGAAGTGGGTTTCAGACATGGCTGTGGCAGTCTGGCATCTCCTCCTGTAGGAAACACCAGCCCTTTTAAGTTAGAAGAATCAGGTTTCTTTATTTTTCAAAAAAGATGTTTCTTTATGAAAAATTTCTGATTAATGTGCAGTTAAACTTAGGCCAGGCCTTACTTGGAAACATATTCCAGACTTTGAAAGCCCATTTAAAGAAAATGTGAAATATATTTTAAGTCTCATTGTTTCTCACAAAAACAATAGATTGAAAGCATTGCGTATTACCTTTCCTGCTTACAGAATATGCTCGGGGGAAAAGTGGAAAATGTGCTTCATCAGGGTGCAAATATAGAACCATTTAATCTCCTCTATTTTATGTAAAAAGTACAAAACAGCACTGTAGTTACTTTATATGAAGTCAGAACCTTTCTTATAAAACAAAAATGTGATAGATATTAGATTTAGATAATGTAATGTTTGTCAATACGGTACTCAGAATAGTTAATTATGGAGTATAATGACGTTGTTTCTTGTTTGGATTTATTTAGATGCCTCTATTTTTCATACAGGTAGGGGACAAATAACTGCCCTGTCTATGTGACTAGCAGTTCTGTAAAACAGTTTCCTGTGCTGAGTTGCAAGTTCATTTATCCACTTAGAGTCTAGAATGTGTATTAATTACTGAAGAATGTTTGATGTCAACTCATGAATGTAAAATCTTACTTCCATAAAATATAATCATCTTAAATATGGAACATCTCTAGATGTCTCAGAAATATGCCAAAAATTGAGCACAATTTGAATTTCCAATAAGGATTCAGCATTCAGTCCATACTTCCAGAAAATAACATTCTCTGCAATAACATGATTTAGCTTAAACTGGTACATACATATTGTTCGCTAAAGAATTGCAGGTAAGCAAGACCATCACAGATTCATTTGCTATGAACAACTTGCTGCCCGTGGAAATTAGCTTTAATTCTGCACTAAAGAATATCGCACTGCAGTAAAGTTTAGTACATTATTACACAGCGTTCATTGAAATGCAGTGCCATTCTTTTGTATGCTGATATTAAATTGCCATTTTGTAGGCTAAAAACGCTCAGATATTAGCGGTTTTATGTGGTTTTACCAGTGTTATCGTTAACCATGGGCTGCTCCTGGAATGTTCTCAAAGAGCAAGTGCTGATAGAACGTGGTCTTCACAAAGCCATTTGCTCCCTTGCTGGGTTATCGAAGAGAAGCAACCCTATTGGAAATGCCATCCCATGCGAGGAGCCTGTGGCTGCCTTGCGTTAGTTTCCAGAGCATCTAGATAGACTGAAAGGAGAAGACGGGGCTGAGCCCCAGGTGTATTCCTGTTGGCGCGAAGGATGCCTGGGGAGAGGGCTCGGTCTGTGAGTTCAGGTAAAACCTCACCCAGCTGCCCTACGGCAGACTCTAGTCTGTTATGTCAAGTTGCACAAGAGATGACCCCAAGGACTGGACCCTAGAGGACGGACCTTGGAGGAGCTGCTTTTTTGTGTAAGTGGTGCCCATCGATGACATTCAGGAAAATACGTCCCTTAAGTTTTAAAAAGCTTAGGAAACGGGTTAGCCAACGTGGGCCCTCAGTGGTTCAGGCACGCCCACGGAGGTTGCCTGGGTGAGTTCTGAGCCCGGAAGCATAAGGGCTACGTTGAGATGCTCTCTGGTTTGATTAGCAGAGTCTTTCAAAGTAGTTCCTATCATCTGGAACTAGGTAATCATAAGGTTGGCACATGACCAGAGGTTAAAAATGAGACGCATGATGATCCCGCAGCCTGTGCCAACAGTACTCATACGTAACTCTGCGTTATCAGTGGGTGACGACTGTTTTTGTGCTATGCCCATAAATCCTGATGACACCTGCCATTACTCTCTCACTAAGTCCTTTAGCAATGGGAGTCTCATTTGTTACTTTGCTTTTCTCAGCATACACTCTTCAAGTTTTTCCAAATAGCCTTGCTTATATGGTGGAAGTGGCAGACTACAGTGTTTTACGTGTGTGATTTGATGGCTTTTCTGAAGGCTGGCCTCCTCTTACAGCGGCACTAGTGCATGCAAGAAGATAGCTGCAAATGAAGGTCTGCAATTACACGTAACAGGAGTTTGGCAGGAGATTCCTTATATTACAGTTTGTGGGAGTGTATAATTGTATAGCCGCTGGTATAATTATAACTGAATTTGGCCATTGTAGTAATTTATTAGAAATAAATTTATCTTCTGTTTTTAAAAAGGAGAAAACATGAGGACATCCTTAAGCATTCAGTTAGAAGAAGTTGTCGAACCAGTTATGCAGCTATCATTGGTGTAAACCTAAGTTGGCTCTAACACTTTTGCACCTGTGGTTCAAAATTTTTGTATTACTTTAAAAGGCTCACATTGTTAATGTGTCCCAACTTACAGGATTACATGTGTAGTGGTATATTTTAGTAAAGTCATGATTATGATATTAACAAGAGGAATTTCTAGAAAGCATTCAGAATATTCTATAGTAAGAAATAGGAGCATCTAAGTATAGGGGAAGAAGAGAAAAATCAGAATTTCAGCATCACATGTATTTGCAGGTCTGCAGCAAACTATGCTGATGTCAGTGTGCTCTTCAGACCTTCTGGAGGCTGCTTAACTTCTATTATTTTTTCCTTAATGAGAAAAATAGTTAATCTGGTACTGTGTAACCCATGAAAAGTCATTCTTTGGCATTGGACCAAAGGGTCCATCTTCCTAATTGTCAGATATTTCCTTAAACTCCAAGTCCGAGCCTCTCTCACATAACTACAAAGCAGTGTTTCTTTTTAATGTCAGGAGTTGTCGCCATCAGTGACATTGAGCCATGAGTGTTTTACAATTCAATAATGCACAAACTGATGGAACTCTGTACACTTTGATGCTAAAGCTATCATTGTCATGGAAGCCTGGATTTTCTGCAATTACCTTTACCAGTAACTTTCTTTACCATCTCTGTGCATATATGCTTCTTGGAGCTCTGTTTCCTGTTTAAGCTGGTATTTTTTAACCAGAAACAATATATTCCACTTATTTTCCTTATCACATTCTATGCTTGTCTATAAACTGAAGAGGAAAACTAAGTGTGAATCCAATCAAGGTTGTCTTTTACTATTTGTGAGGCTTAAATTTGAAAACCTTTTCCTCCATCAGTGCTTGAGGTAACGATCTACTAGGATTCAGGGCACTGGGTTACACATTCTCTTTGTCTCAACCTAGGCAATTCAACCTACTCCTAAATCATCAACAGAAGTTGATTTTATACAAAAGTTGATTTTTAACGGAAAAGTGAATTTTCATTATCCATTAACTGATGTTAGCCATGTAAGACAGCACATTCAGAAGTGGTTTTCATGAAGGTATTTGTTAAGCGCTCTGTCTACCTGAGTGGATGATGACATTGCATGGTGTCCCCATCTATGTCCTAGGGTAAGGAACAGCATCCAGTTTCCTGTGGATGTTGATCAAGGTACTGTGTACAGAAACATAAAAAAAAATTTACCAGACTTGGAGAAAAGACCTCATAGTAGACTTGTTCTCACAGGGATCTGACATATTTTTAGTTCAATCTCAAGCCTCTGTTTCAGTAATCACAGCTCTGTGATAGCTATTTACAGCCCACACACTGCCAGACACTACTGTTTCTGATTATAGCTTTGCATTTGCTTCTTTTGAATTTAAATAATTTGTGGACCTTTTCCAAGCGTCTGACTGAGTGACATTGTGCCTCATGACTGACAAGGAAAAGAATCAAACAAAATCATGGTACTTTCCATGAATACTGTATTAAATCAATTATTGGAGGTGTAAGCTTGCACCAGTCAATAAAATAATTCATTTTCTTTATTAAGTGAAGACTAAAAACTCACCTTATCCTTTCTCATCTGTATCATTCACGTATTTACTTACTGTGGCTTCCCCACTGCCTAGCACCAGACACTGGTAACTATTTTTGAATAAATTATATGTATGGAAGAAATACCTGTGGCATGTAGAAGTACATTTTGTATGCAATTGTAATCTATCTAAATTTCCTCTTTTCTGATTCTTTCCGGAAGTTTTCGTTTTTGCTGGCAGTTACAAACCGGAGTTCCTGGTGCCTGTGCCTACAACGTCAGTGAGCCCATGAATGAGGGTGGCGTCACCAGGCCTCCTAACTGTGAAACTGTTACTTCCAGGGCAATAGGGTGACCACAGGGCTGTCCTCAGCAGGCTTTTGTTTGGTTTCCTGGTGCCCCAACTTCCTTTCATAGCTACATGGACCATGAAGTCCCCGGAGTTAGAGCGTATGAATCAAGAAATTTTTACTTGATTTATGCTAAAATAGAATCATTTTTATCTTCACCTATTACAACCCTTGTATGGTTACTGCTGTCTTAAAATATCTCCCTGTGACTCTTTAGAGTTGCAGACTTTTGAAAGTTTTATTTATCTATCCCTTTCATTTGTTTGTTTTGATAATGTATTTAATTAAATGCCATTTTCTGGACAACAGTCAGTATATGTAATGATAAAGCACTGAAACCACTGAGGATTTTATATCATAAAAAACAAAGAATCCACTGTCCCTGTTCTTATGTAGCATCGGTCTGGAAGTTTTGCCCAATATAATAAGAGATGAAAAGTAACAAGACAAGTATTGAAAGACAGGTAGATAAAATGTCATTATTGGTATGTGGTAGGCTTACTTACTTTGGTTTACCAGTTAGGAAACAAAATCAAACAAAAAAAAGAGAAAAATAAGTTCAGTATTAAGCAGTGGTTCTCAAAATACGGTTCCCATGATCCTCACAAAAGTTTGAAAGGTCACAGCTATTTTCTTAATCACATGTAGATACTTTTGTCTTTTCTACTCCGTTTTAGGAGTGTATAGTGAAGTTTTCTGGTGACTTAGTGATGTGTTTTCCTCACAAATCGAATGCAGAAGCATATGTTAAGATACAGCTCTTTTCTAGTAAACCAGACAGTACTTTTACATGAATTAATAAAAAATTTTAAATATTAAAATTTCAAACATATAGTAAGTATTGATTCAAATATAAGAGCTCTGTGATTTTATCAGTAAATTTTGAGATAGTTTTCAGATAAAAATTTGAAGACTGATGCAATATAAATATATATTGCAAAACAATATATATTTACATATTTGTGTATTTAATAGTAATAAACATAAGTGGAAAAAGTAAACAATAAACGTGGCATATATAATACCATTCTATTTTATAGGATATCAGTATATTGAGATTCTTAACTATATTTCTCAGTGGTAAGTTTGATTATAATCAAAAATTTTCCTTTCTTTTAATTAACATAGATTTCACGTATTTTCAATATATCAGTGTTTGAAATATTCAGTGTATTTTAGTGGAAATATAATAAATTTATGGAAATGAAAATTTTTGCAAATTTTAATTAACAGTGTAAAATTTATTCACGAATAAGAGAGTAGTAACTGAAAAGAACATGTTTTTAAAGAACAGTAGACATCTGTCCTGTCCTATCTGTTATTAAAGTTTATAATAGGAAGTCAGAGCTCAAAACTGTCATTACTGTGTACTGTGCATATGTGTATATGTACAGTATCTATGTGCTTTTATCATAGGGTAAAGGAAGCACTAGTGTCCAGTATTATAATAAAAAGTATATAAACGAATATATTTCTAATCAGTTCTGTATTGACAAAACGTGATTGATATTAGAGGCATTGCTAAGCAGTTGTAACGTGTTAGGAAGCAATTGTAAATGGAAAACCTTCTTGGATAAATGTTTGCTATCATGAATCAATCAAGTGCTTTAAAATATTCCTGTTCTTTAATATAGCAAATTTATTTCTAGCAATGTCTCCTGAGGAAATGATCAGAAATGAGAAGACATTTATATACAAATCTATCTACAGCAGCATGCTTTATAATAAGACACATTTTACAACAACGTATGTATCTATATCTTGGTCCATAATTAAATATATATCACATGACAAAGAAAAACAGCATATGATATATATTTTTGGGGGGGGTTGGAAGTATTGAGAGAAGGTCCGGCTATGTAGTTCAGTCTGGCCTTGAACTCACTGTGTAGCTTAGACTGGCCTTACACTCACAGTGATCCTCCTGCCTCAGCCTTCCAGCTCCTGGGATTACAGGCCAGCATCACCACGCCCATTCTGGAATATTATTAAGCAAGACGAGTATGCAACATTTCATATAATTGAGCAACACCACAGTAGAGATTACAGTATTTATCAACCCAACTATGGAAACATGTATCAAACTAGTAGGACTCCACATCTTAATATATTGATAGTGGTTATCTCTGGATTCTGGAATTATGGATAATTTTATTATTTCTTTAATGCCTTTCTGTATTTTCAACTAAGAAACATATATCACTATAAAAAAAGCAACACAATTCAATGAACTTTACAAACAACTGTTGAAGTGTTAATTGATATGTTAAGACCAGTCAGACAGCTGCTGTAAGATGAGCTTTGAAATGAGATTTGAAATGCCATTTCAGCTCTTGGTTACCTGCTTTTTCTGTCCACTGGTTATTTCTGGGGGCAGACTCTCCATCTTCAGAGTGCGCTTCCTTATTGCCTGTTTGCTGGTAAACCATGTAGCTTTTCTGCATCTTTAGTTTCCGTGCCTATCGAAGGATACCGTTTCCAAGTTTGAGACCTGGAATGAAGTGATGAGGAGCTCTGAAGCTCGCCTTTCCCGCACAGATTTCATCTTTTGTCTGTAATGTTTCTCTCCCACTATACCTTTCCTTCTAAGATACTCTCTTTCCATTTGTGCTTCTGCGTCTTCTCCTTTACCTTCTAAGGTCTGCAGCTTGGACAAGGGATGAGAAGGTCACTTTCCTGTCCACTCCTTAGTGCTGCTCTAGGCAGCGTCCAGTCCTCGTGGTGCCTGTGAAACTCTGCTCATGGTTGCAGACGCTCTAAGAAAATGTGGAAATTTAAGGACCCGGTGTAACTGGACTGACTTCCACTTAGCAGTGCTGTTGTGCCTTTTTTCTTTTCATTTTACCCTGTTTTGGGGGACCTTATGCTACCTGCAGTTAGAGGCAGCTCACGCCTGGACACATGTGTTTCACATTTGAAATCATTGGCAGTTGGGCAATACATCTTGCGATGAAGTGTCATATATTGTTTATGAAAACGGTAATTTGCAACCAGATATTTTAACCAGTAACCAGTCTACAGTGCTTACTAGAACATATTGTTACATGTAGTTGTTAATTCAAATGTCTCTAGGTATATTAATGCACGATGATATGCGTGCACATGGGTACGGCATTGAAAACTTACGCAGATCCAGTTACTTGATGTCAAATGTAAATGTTATTCAACTGCTATTGAATGCTACAGTATGAAGTTTTAATCCCTGTATATATTTTTACCTAGAAAGGCAAAACCTTAGCATTGATTCTCTTTGTCTGATTTGTCATTGCTGGGTGGGATTGATGGTGTTCGATGCCTCTGTGTGATGGATGTGTACTGATAAATCTCTTTTTAAACTTGCAGCAAATAGTGGCAGCAATAAATGCAGGGATTATACCCTTAGGAAACACCTCCAATCAAATCAGTCACTGGGATTTGGGAAGCTCCTTCTTCTTTGCTGGCACTGTTATTACAACCATAGGTAGGAGACGACTTATTTCATGTTTCATTTTGGTACAGTGTGCGACTGAGAATTCATTGGTTTGAAAATTTTTATTCACTTGGTCAAAATGGTCACCTGAAAGTAGAAAGCCAGATGATAGTAAATTGATCTTGAAAATAAGGTTGAAAAGTTTGATCAGAGGAGTCACAGAAATGAATTAGCTACAATTTCCAAGTACGGATGGGTTTGAAAAGTATATGAAAAGCTGAGGAGCATAGCGGTCGCTTGATGGATGCCCAGCCTCATCAGGACTGGTCATTCTTTGCAATTTGCAAGTTTTTCCTCTATGTTTCATCAGGCTGTGTATATTGTTATATGGCCATGTGTTGTATTGACTTCAAAGTTTGTTTTTATGCATTTTGCCTAGAGCAAAGCATATAAAAAGTTAACACAGAAATATTACAATTACAGAAAGCATGGCAGTTTAGGTCTTTCATGTTTCCTTTAATCACATTGTGTTAAAATCACATTATGTTAAAAGGGTCACATCATAGAATGTGGTCTCAGTTTTGGGCTTGGTGATACATAAAGTTGAGAACTTCATAGCAGTGGACAGGGAGTGTGTAGATGTCCGCTACATTAATCAATCTTTTGATGTCCAGCATTGTCTAGAGGTTGTAATGCACAACTCATATTCTCTGAGGTGTGGGAAGGCTTATAGCTTTCCTGCTCATGGAAGGAGGTAAATTTTAAGTAAGAGAAGTAGTTCACAGTTATGAACGAATTTCAGGTAGAAGAAAGTATCAGTGCAATGGGGGATTTTTCCCTTCCACATACGCTGGCAATGAGATTTCCTGGTTTGAAACTGATCTCTGGTTTCGGGATGAGTTAAGATTCTGAAAGGTTCAATTTATTCTTTAATGCCATCAGCAAATTACAAGGAGGGTAAAAGTTTCAAATCTGTTTTATATTCAAGTCCTCAGTGAGAGAAAATGGAATATTTATGGGCGAGTTCTTGCTTACGTATTTGTATTGTCCTGTAATTATACGAAAGCACTGTGGCATCTCTTTGCATTGCATAACTTGCCAGCAAAATGAGCACCTTAGCCGGTTGGATTTTACCTTTGTTACAGGGTCAAGAAACTGTTTACTGGTACATTTCTATCAGCTAGGTCAAATGTGTGGCTGTGAAAATCTGGAAGAAGGGCAACTTTGATTTCTAACCATAATAACATGTTACGTTTAAGGCTTAGACATGCTGGCCATTTCTACCCTGGAAATAGCTATTTATTGTGTAAACTACTTAGAATTTGCAAAGAAAAAAACCCTCACAGACCGAGTGAGAATGGTTTGCTCCTTCCCAATGAAAACTCTGAAGGCCAAGTTGTAACTCATCGTGACTACCTCTAAATTACTTTGTGAGAGACTCAGTCATTACACAGACTTACTGTTGCATCTCATGTTTATAAACAGTCTCATTTTTTGAATCCCCCAATTCAGTAAGTTTTATAGACATGTACTTCAATGCATGAAAAAGAAACGATTATTACCAGCTTCACCCCAAATTATAGCCATTAAGCACTGCAGCCGATTATTTAGGTTATTTAGGTAGCTGCCCACATCTTCTACCGACCCATCTCAGTATTTAGGCTGAGGCGATTTTATTATTCTGACTCACCTACACGGGGACCTTTTACCTCATGGTCTTTTTACCCCTAGGTCAAGGTCATCTCCTTTGACCTTGGACTAGATTATAAATGAGGACAGAGTGAAAATTTTGGCTTCTTTCTGAAGTGTGCAGTTGACATCCAAATTATGACATCATCCGATTTAAGGTATAATTATTAATGTTGATGATGATACTAATTATGAGCTTTGAAATGTATACAGTATTCGCCGTCACAGAAATTGGAACATGTAGTACTAGCCACACTGTGTCTGTCATTTAACAAATACAGTGAGACTGTATTTCATAAAATACAGTGCTCCGGCTTTTGTAGAGTGCTTTCCTACACATTAGATCATGGGGCAGGACTAGGCAGGATTATTCAAGGTTTTCTCTTCCATCCATCCAATCAGTTTATCTAAGAATCTCGCAATCAGGCAGTCATGACTCTTACTATTCACTGGGAAGGTTCCCAAGGATGTTTAGTTGTACGAGTTGGCATATTAAAATTCCACACATAATCTTAGATGAACACTTCATAGGCTGACATGTGCTTTGTAAAACTGTGTCCTTCCAAACTTTTCGAAACTTATGTTCCACAGTCGCCCAGACTGAAGTGCGTCTCTGATCTCCTGTCCAGCGTGCTCCGAGTGCCTCAGCTGGTCTTGCTGACTCGGCTTCTGAAGGAGGGCCATTGAGTACCTTCACCCAATGGCTGTACACCTTCAACCCGTCACCATTTCAGTCCAAACCAACTACCGCTAACCTCCCATTTCACTCCCCCCACAAATGTCAGTGTCTTATGTCAGTGTCATTGCAGAAAACTGCTCAGAATGCTTCTGTAGTTCCCAACTCAGCCATCAAAAGCCATCGTCCCTGGGCTGTCTCTCAAGTGAGATGCAAATTCTGCAGGGTTGGGTTAGGGTTACTTAAAATGAGTCTTTTGTGTATCCTCTATGTCTGACCGTTAGCAAGCACTCAATAATTATGTTTCAAATTAAAAGCAAGTAAACATTCTAAGTGGCATGAGCTCTGGAATATTGAATATTAATTAACACTAAATTGATACCTGTGATACTAACTTCTTAACTCATTAAGCAGGTTTCTTTACCAGCTTATTTGCTAATCCATTTATTTAACAAATAATGTTTTAAAAACCTATTTCTCTGCTGCTATAAAGACCAAAGATAAATCCATTGACCTTTAATTGCACACGGATCCACTGGGGATACCAGCAGACAGACCTTCACGGGGTAGAGTGCCAGGTGCCTTGGGCATTTAGCGGGCACGGATGGGACAGTACTTCACATAGGTGACAGGGGCGAGGAAGGAGCAGGGGCCTCCAGCAGTCTCTTACTGGAGACTGGGAAGAGATTAATGATCTCCTCCTGGAACAGAGGTGGAAAAGGCGTACTGTAGGCATCTAGAGCTCATGTGGAGAAGGTGAAGGGTTAGATACAATATTGCCGGTTGTCTGGAATGATAGTTGACAGGATCTACCCCCTGGAAGGTGTATATCAGCATCAGCCTAAGTAACTTCTGTTAGATCTTTACTGCGCCTGCCACCTCTTGGAGAAGAAGGAAGTAAGGGCCAATCCCCACTTTGCAATCTCGTATGGGAGATAAAGTTTTCGTGCATGGCTGGACGCGGTAGTGCACGCTCAAAGTCACAGCTGCTGTGCGTGGGAGGCCAGTGCGGGATGATCGCAAGTGCGAAAGTGCAAATATAATTTGGTCTTTGAGGATTTTGTATCTACTATAATAAAACAGAGCGTGGTTTTTCTGGGGGGTAGGGGAAGTGAAATGGGAGGTTAGTGATGGTGACATTAGAAAATGTGCCTTTCAGGAAGAGGGTAAGCAGGAATCAAGAGCTCAGAGGACAGGGCCATCAGGGAGTCACTGCTGTGACCTGGCAGGCCCAGAAGGAGTCGAAAGCATTAGCTAGGGTGACAGGAGTTGGTGTGGAAGACAGAGAGTAAGACTGGAAGCTGAAAGAATGAGATGCCGGAACCCAGCAGTCTTGGTGACTAAGAGAATGAAGAGGGGAGTGAAAATGTTGAATGTGAAATGAATATTTTGGCAGCACACTTGTAAGTCTGAGCCTGTTAAAAAGCCTGTTAAAAAGCAGCCAAGATTTTACATGTTGGGTCGTTTTAGAAAGCTCCATGATAGATTTTTGGTCCTTCTGTTTTTACTTGTTTATTCTTTAAATCAGCCTGACTAGGAATACAAGGTGGTTACATTCCCTCCTTGAGTTTGTGTTAGGGTCCAAAAAAAGAACAGTGACCCATCGGAACGTGAATAAACCAACCATGAGCGATGGCAGTAAATACCAGCAAAGAAACTCCTGTGCAGTGAGTGAGAGAAACCAGGGCAGGGAGTGGGAGGTGTTCTGAAGAGGCTGAGGCAAGAACTGAGGACATGACATTTCATCTGAAAGCTGAAGGGTGACAAGAAATCAGCTTCAGAAAGAAAAGTGGAAAGAGGAGTTCAGCGAGAGGGCACAGCAAGGAGGCAGATCCTGACTGGGTAGGGGGCAGATTCCTTCCTGGAATTCAGATGAGTGAGTGGGGCAGGCCCTGGAGGCAGGGCCTAGTGAAGAAGTGAGCCTGGCAGGAGATGCTGGTGCCTTTGGTACTCAGTGAGTCACACACGGTAACATTCTAAATTCAGTGGGAAGCCACTGTGGGGTCTAAGCAGACAAGAGCAGTGCTGGGATCCCAGAGTGCAAAAGCAGAATCAGGAAGACCAAGGACAACTATGGTGGGACTCATAAGGTTTGAGTCCCCAGTGCACTGGGTCAAGAGGTGGCCCAGGTCATGAGGGTGCTGCCATCTTTTGTGGGTAATGCTGTGGTTGGGAAAGTGGGTGCAGCTGCAGGGGGGAAGGAGGGGGTTCTGGGGTTCTGGGTGGGAGGAGGAGCTGGATGCCATCCTTTCCCTCTTTCTCCTGCACACCCTCCTGCCCTTCCATCTTCTACTGATGGGCAGCATGGCAAGAAAGCCCTCACCGGATTCCCAGTGGATGCCGTGCCATGCTGTGTGACTTCCCAGCTACCAAACTCAGAGCTAAGTAGACTCTTTCCTTTGTAAATCATCCAGTCAGTGGTGTTCTTGTAGAGCAACCCAAAAAGGACTAAGACAGACAATTAATATATATAGTCTTTGTATAAGACTATATATATTATATATAGTATAAGAGTATACATATAGTATAATAGTATACATATTATATATAAGATATTATTATATATAATATATTATATATACATATTATATATAAGATATATATAATAGTATACATATTATATATAAGTATAAGAGTATACATATAGTATAATAGTATACATATTATATATATTCCTGGCCCAGAATTCTTAAAATCCTCAGATTTTTCTGAGTGCTGGAATGTCTTTCACTACCCATACTGAGCCTCTTTCAGCTTCCCCTGAGTCTCTGATTCCTAGCAGACCCTTGGACAGTTTTAGAATGGGGTGTTGCCTGCAAGAATGGTCTTGGTCGGGTTTTTTTTTTCTTTCCTGCTATGACAGAATACCACCGATTGGGTAATTTATAAACAGTATGAGGTTACTTGGTTATGGCTCTGTGGGTTGCAGAGCCCAGGATGCAGCAGCTGTGTCTGGTGAGGCCTCCATCCTGCGTCACTTCCTGGCAGAAGGTGAAGGACAAGAGGACCAAGGAGGAAGGAAGGAGAGACCGAAGGGAAAGGAACTAAATCCATCCTGTTATCAGGAGCCCATTGACAATGTGATGCCAGTGACCGCTCTGTGGGAGCATGACTTGACCACCTCTTACTGGTCCCCAACACTCATGCATGGGGAATGAAGTAACCAACACATGAACATAATGAGTTGTAGTGAGACCATAATAGGAGCTGATCATGTGACTGGGGGTGGGACATTTGGCCCCCTCCCAAGCCTTCAGTAGCCAGAGGTTGAGTTCAATCAACAATGGCCATTGACCTAATAAGGGACACTTGTTCAGTGAATCCTCCATGAAATACCTCTAACAGGGTCCAGAGAGCTTGTGGCTGGGCAAGTCCATTGAAGCAATAGGAGGGTGGTGTGCCAGGGCCGGGGGAGGGCATGGAAAATGGAAGATTCCTAGCCCTACGCCCACACAGCTCTTCTGTCTCACTGTCCTGAGTATAAATCAGTAGCAGCACGTGCAGTGCTTTCCTGAGTTCTGTGCATCTCTCTTGGGAACACTGCAGCCTGTGGAGGGCTGTGGGGACCTTCGGATTTGCAGTTGGCTGGGCAGAGTGTGGGCAGCCTGGCATGTCGGTATCTGACTTGGTGTCTGACATGAAGACAGTCTGGTGGGACTGCGCGCCCAACCTGTGGGTCTGGGCTCCCACAGGATTGAGCTCAAGTGTTGGACACACAGTTGGGGTCAGAGAGTCAGAGAACTGGGTGGTGGGAAAACTTAATGAGGATAGTATTGTGTTTATTCCTATGAGAGAAGATGTGGATTTGAACTGAGAAGTGGGCAGTGAGGAAGGTGGACAGTAGGAGAAAAGTGATTTAAAAACTGTTTATAGATGGAGTTAAATTTATCTCTTAAAATAGGACCTTACAGCGTTAGTGTTTGAGTTACTTATTGGGGTTGATATTTTAAATTTTAAGCTATTTTTAAATCTCTTCAGAAGTCATTAACCTTTAAGAAATGCAGTTGGCAAAAATTACACATAATGGATGACTATATCTGATTTGGAGGTCAGTTTAAAGATTAGAACAAAATTAAGATGATTTTATTACTTTAGAGCATTAGAGTTATAATTAATAGAAGTCTGTATTATATTAGCATGCAATTATAGCAATGTCTTCATCTGTGCTTATATATAATTAATATAATTTGAATTAAAATAATAAAATTTTCCCTGGTGGAAAGAAAACAAGCATGCTGAGGTCAACATTTCTCAGGTGTCAGTCACTTTTCCTGATCTCTGAGTGTTGGGACACAGGGACCAGAGACTCCTGTCATCCACAGTGACTGTGGCGATGGGACTTTCCTGTGAAGTCTGAGTGGAAAGTATTTCCCCAGAGTCACAATTCTCACTTTACGGGGAACTCTTATTTTCTGCTACTTGAGTGTTGTGATTGAATGAAAGTATGTGGTTTATTTTATTTATTTATTTGCATTTTTGTTTCCATAATTTGAACCAGGCACTGGGGCTTTCAATTTGCTTTTTTACCTAGATTGAATTGCTAAAGCTATTATCAGGAGTGCAGAGTTCTGCAAACTTATATTTCAGTAGTTTGGACTTATGCTTGATTGATTAGGGAAAAAAAACTGTGAAAAATATTAAAGGTCTGGAGTAATTTTGACAGGTAATTCTAGAGCGAAAACAGTGTATTTTGGAAGTACAAACTACACTGAAAACTGTAAAGCTCTATGCTTGTTACAAGAAAGAAATCTTAGTAGCTTTTCTGAAGAGGTGGAGGGAGGAAGGGAGGGAAGAAGGGAACAGAGAAGTGAAGAGAATTAAGATGTGCTGTGTTCAGGTACCGACTCCCCGTGAGGAGTGCAAGCATCATGTACGACAAACATGCACTAGCAAAAATAAAAATTTAAATAAAGTAAATACCTTTTCTGTTGGATGTACTAGCAAATAACTCAGAAGGGTGAGGGGAAATTCTAAGTGATTTCTCTTAAGCTGTGTGACCCTGGAAGTGGTCTGAGTTGGAAATGAGTGAGGTTGAAGTCCTGGTGTGGAATTTGACAGTGTTCATTCCTGCAGGGGACGAGTTCCTGCAGCTTAGAGTGTGGGGTGTTGGCTCAGCTGCTGCTGCTCTCCTAACTACTGGTATTTCTATTTCACTAATAACCAGTGGTATTTCCCTAGTCTCTTAGAGAACTGTGTTGATTGTTAGAAATCCACCTTCAATGAAAATTAAGTGTTTTTTTTTTCAGGCAACTTAAAGGTACTTGTGAAAAGCAACTTCCAGTCCTATAATTTAATTTGCATTTTCCCTGATAGTTTGTTAAAGAGGATGATTATTTTTAAAAAATATATAATTCTGGTATTGTGTAATTTAAATACGGAAGTTGAGATTGAATTGTTATGAGTCTTTGATTCTGTCACTCTTCCATACACTTAAATTAATGTTAACATATGCTCCTACCATTCAAAATCTGCAGGCAAGCTTACTTATTTCCAAGTTAAAACTCATTTGTCAGAGAATAGTGTCTATGAATGGCTGTTAAGTTTGTGGAGTGTAGATTATACCGGGTGGGCCATAACACTGAATTATTACATAAGGCAGATCGTAGATCCCTAAGCAATAATGAAATAGTTTAGTCATCTTCTGTTTTCGTTGAAATTGTGTGTTACATCAAGTAAGAAGAGGTTTAAATCAGGCACCCCATACTCACAGTCCTATGCTGGTTGAAAAGAGACTTGGGAACATTAGGTATATAATTTTCCTAGGACTTAAGGCTTTTTATCCCTTTTGTAATAGGAGAATGCAGGACGGTATCACACAGATCTAACAGAAGTTCCAGCAGTGGAGAGTGGGTCATTGCGTACTATCATTATAGTCCCCATATCACAGGCATAGTCAGGTTAGCAATTGCTTATATTTTGAAACAAAATGCACTTGCCTGTATTTCTGGATATTTGGGAAAAGCTTGCAGTAACATGTTTTTAATCTGCTGCAAAGCAATCACTGTCAACTGCTCTGATCTTGAGATTACTCAAAATGTGGAAGTTAAAAAAATGGCATGCCCTGAGTAAATCATCTCTTTTTCTTTGCCCTTTTCTCTTCCTAGCCTCTGAAAGTAGTGCTGTCTGTCCTAGATTATAGGTCTTACAGAGCATCTGACTGACCAACAGGTGGACAGGTGTTGTTCTAAATGTGATTAAACTAGGTGAGATGATTTTGAGAAAAATATGTTTTGTAAGTGTCTCAAGTATTCTTTTCGATAAGGAAAGAATGTAGTAATAACATTCGTCCCAGCCTATCTACTTGGAGTTAGTGGTTAGGTACATACTCACGTTCTTCCCAATTGGCTTTTTCCCCTCTGGGTTTTTTTAGACTTGCACAATCCAACTGTTGGAAAATTGGCATTGTTATGTGGTACTGTAAATACTACGTGATGTTTACAGAAAGAGGACCTGTGCCAGATGAACCCCGTGTTTAAGTACCGGGGTTGGTGTGCACGTAAAGTACGTGGCAGATCCGAGCAGCTAATTCTCCCAGGAAAGGAATTCCACGCAGCCCACACTTGGTCTAGAGCAGCACCTGGAAGAATAGTAATTAGAAAAACTAACGGAAGTCACAGGTCACCAGAGTGCACATTAATTACTAATTTTAAACTCTTTCTCCTTCCATCTTGATTTTGTTTTATTTTTTAAACAAAATCAACCAGCAAGTGGGCAGGTTGTTGCTGTGTTGTTATTCTCTGGTCTAGGACTGGATTGCCCTTGAGGACGATGCTAACAGTTATTGAAGGCAGGAAGCAAGGGAAGAACAAAGCAAAGGAGGAGGTAGAAGGGAAAAATGAACCAACCGTTCTCCCCACCATGCTCTCTCCATTCCCCCCAGAACACGTCGAGCTCCAGCTGTGTGGGCTCTGTGCACACACTACGCAGCTCTGGCAGAACCCGCAGACAGCCTCTCTTCCAACCCACGGTGACCCATGGCGGGCACCGTCTGCCTGCGGTTGGTGACGCATCCCATCACTTAGGGACTCTCCAGTCCCTCCTCCTGTAGTCCCTGTCCCCGCCCCCCTGACCTACCCAGTGTACACTGAGGCTCCCGTGACTCCCTCCCAGGGAATGATCGTTTTCTGGGGCTGCTTATAGAACTCAGGGCAACGGTATACTTCACCTTACCAGTTTATCGGAAAAGAAAGTGTAAAAGACACAGCTCTGCAGTTAGTTGAAGAGGTACCCAGGACCGACAACATGGGGAGGGCGTGCAGTTTCCATGCCTGTCGGGAGCACTGCCCTCAGGGCACCCCCTCTTGATGCAAGAGGAAGCAACTCAGAGCAACCCAGTCCTTGGAGCGTGGGGATTTTTTTAATGGAAGCAGCTTTGCCTTGTTATGTGGTGGACTGTTATCTGCATCGCCAGCTCCTCTACCTTTCAGAGAAGACGGACATGGACTGAAAGCGCCATGTCTGCAACAGTGGATTGGTCTTTGTGCTAACCAGTTCCTATGTAGGAGCCTCTCCAAAGCTCTTTGTTTGGTGTTGACCCTGTCACACCGGAACTTCAAGGGATGAGGAGCTCTTGTCAGGGCCCGGAGTCAAAGGCCAAATATTACAACACAAGATTCTTCCAGCACCTCCATTGCTTGAGAAATTACAAGGTTTTAGAAAAGAGTTCTGTGCCATGACTTGGGACAAAGACCTAAGTATAGATTTCTTGTAAGTCATGGTATTAGAAGAGGTATAAAATAACTTACAATCATTTAAGTAGCTACTGTTTAAAGAGTGGATGTTTTAATAGATAATTTCAGTAATACTTTTGAGCAACTTAACAAAACTATGTTTTAATCTTACTTGATGCCAAAAAATAATTGTAAACATGACCTAGTTAATATATATTATGACAGATGTGCCAGATGTATTCACACAGACTCGTCTTACTACCTACATGGCTTATAATAAAAATGTGTATGGTTTTTTGTTTTTAAAGAGTAGTAGTAGAAAGATCATTAGATTTCATTTCAGAAAATCTGTATTAGGATTTTAGACCTTCAGACTAGCTAGGATTGTATTTTTGAACAAATTACAGTTGTATGACCCTTAAATTTTTCATTTGCCCGGTGGAGTCAGTGTTTCTCATAATCAGGGCTGTTGTGAAAGTTAAATAAGATTACATATGTCAAAATAATGGCATTAGAGTAAGCCAACATTTTTATACATTTATTTATATCACTAATATTTACAAATAAAGAAATGCATTTAAAGCTTTAATACATATATCTTACTTCTTATAATCCTATAATGTTTTCTCCTCATCTAATGTAAAATTAAGTTATTTTAATCATATTTTGAAGATATAAGATTCAGTCTTAAAATACATACTCTTGAAGACTCAACTGATTTTTTCACTTTCACCTTGTATTTTGACGTAATGAAATGTGCTTACTTATTGTTTCAATAATATGTAGATAATGCAAAATGTGAGCATTGAAATAATGTGTAACGTTACCTGGAGCCATTACTATTAGCTGAGTGTGATAAAAGTCAGTATTACTACAAACCTATTTTTGCTATAATTTTATAGTTTATGCCTCTATATGAAGATACGCTATTTTCTGTGACCATCTCCTGGTGATTTGGCAAAACAGAAGAGTGTTTCTGGCACATATTGAATGTCTGCTGAGGCAGACAGGGGCTCTCTCCTTGCTTTTAATGCTCCCTGTCTTGGATCTGTCCACCTTTGTGTCATTGTGGCTCAAGGAGGAGAACAGAGCACATTACTCACTGAGTAAGCAAGCTCGTGTGACATTGTCCATTCCAACTGAAGAGCCTGCATGGGGAAATGCAGTCCTACTGTGCGCTCAGAAGAATCAGGGTATTTGGTGGCAGCTTCGATGACTAGCATAATCTCTTTTGAAACAAGTCGAGTCATTGAATGGTCTCCTTTAATGATATTCAACATTCAAAGTCATTATAAGAAAATACATTTTGTATTTTAATTTGCTTTTCTAACCTATGCCCCATTGACTCTGTTACCACATGAGGGTTTTTAAAAGTATTTTCTCCTAATAATGATAATGACACATATGACATGATTTTGGCAGATTATGTTCCACAAGGGCCTTCCTAAACAGTAGTTTTCTTTTTTCTCAGTGTAACTGTCTAAAAGTAAAAATTAAAAGGAATATGTAAGATCCTTATCATAGCTTTCTGGCAAAGATTTTGCCGTTGTGGTGATACTGTGCAGAAATTCCACGTGTAGTTTTATAGCACTTACCAAGGTCCAAACCATTATGACCAAAATGTTCAAAATACTCAGGGAAAAAAAAACCCACTTAGCTCATGTATTGTGTAGAAGCAAAACAGTGCAGGGATCAGCAAGCGTGGTCCATTGGCAGAATCCAGCTCATCAGCTCTTTTTGTGATTATTAAGGTACAGGATATAGCTGCAACTACTTGTTTTTGAGTTGACCTTGGTAGCTTATATTCTGTGGCTAAGCCCTTCCAATAGAGACTACGAAGCAAGGCTGTTGGCTTGCAAAGCTGAAAATGTTCGTATCTGACCCTTTATGGAAGGTAATTGCTAGTCACTGGGCTAACGCAAAGAATTGTGAGGGTCAGGAAAATACTAAGTTTTATAAATAGAAGACCTGAATTTGAACCCTAATTCTAATATGTGTTCACTGTGTGATTTGTCCAGCTCTCTGGACTTTTCTGAGTTGTTTTCTTCCCGTGCATAGTCTAAGTGACTTTTAAATAGTGGATTAGTAGTAACTGCACTTGAAATCCCATGCAGTTTTATGGAAATGCAAAGGATAATGTGTTTAATGATCTTTCATAAGCTATTGTGCAAATAAAACTGATGATTTTTAGAAAACATGCTGCATCTCTGCATCTTTCCTCATTGAAAGGTTGAAATAAGATTTGTGGCTTGATTTCTGTGAACCTCTGGAGGGTATACTACCTGCATATGTGTTCAGGGTCTATAATCTTGTTTCTCAGAGAGAGTGAGAGAGGGGTCCTCACATATGTCAGATTCTCTAAAAAAGCCATAATTCATGAAAATTACCTTGAATAACTTCAATGTACATTTGCAGACTTAACCAAAGTGTAATTTCTGCAAATCTTCAAAAATTGACAGAAAAGACCATATTACAAACACAGTAGTCATGTGCTGATGTAGATGCCAGCTGAGTGCACGGCTGCTTTGGGAGCTGAGTACTAGGCTCATAATAAAAGCATGTGAGCATGTTTTTCTAAAAATAAGAAAATCTGATTCTGCTTCTTGCTGTGAGCAATGGAATAGTATCGGATATTTTCAGTTCTCCCCAACTCCTGCAGATTGTGAGTTATTTTATGTGCATGTGATGAGAAATGTTATATCTTAGAAAACTAGAGTGTCACCGATATCCATATGTGCCATTCTGGGTTTAAAATAAAATCGCACTTTGCAAAGAAGTTTCGAAGAAATGAAATCTAAGTGACTAAGTCAGTATATTCTTTGGGGGTTAAAACATGGGCTAGAAATCATAGATTTATGACACTAAAAAGGGGATTGTTCTGGTAAAGACGCTGATAGTATGAACAGGGCAGAGAAAAGAACCAGCATGGACCTGATTATAAATCGCACTTTATTAACGCTGGATCTTTTAAAAATGTTCCCTGGTTGATATTTTAAAATGTTTGCCGAATGTTTGAGGATGTACATTGCTAACTGCCTTTAAGATTCACAGGAACTCTGGGAAGGAAATAGAAATTCAGGCAACTCAAGACAAAATCTAGGCACACAGGAAAAAAGTTTTGTTCACTACCTGATAAAATTGGACATGAAAATAGTGAGGAATTGGTAGTAGGCTCACTTAAAGTGATTTCCACTTAAAAATTAGTAAGGAGCATAGGCATGTGACTAAGCAGATGAAAAATGATGAACAGCGTGTGGAACATAGAATGACAGTGAGTTTTACTCCTGCTACAGACCACACCTCTCATCCCCTCCAGCCACGGGGATGGTTTGTCGCCTTGAAATCATTTGCATGTTCGTGTACATGAGTGCAAGTATGTATGTCTCTAGTAAATTAGTTGTGTTCCTTTGCTATACAAGTGAAATGCATTCTGTATCTTGCTACTACCATAGAATGTCTTGGAAACATTTTCTTACCTTCCTGAAGATTTGCTTTGTTTTAGCAGCTACACAGTGTTCCATTTTAAGACGGTGTCATCGTTTCTTTAATCCCTTATTGATGACCATTTGTTGTCTACAACCACAAATGGGGTTGCTTTGGATATATTTTAATTCTATGTATAATTCTGTTTTCCTTTCTCCAGTGCCACTTTTTAACAGTTCTTTTCTTATGCTTCTTTTTAAAAATCTGATTGTGACTTTTATTGATCAAATTGCCCCTATAGATTGCTCTTTTCTTATATATTGTAATGCGATTAATATAAAGTTGAAAAATACATAAATGATAAAGAAGGAAAACAAGGCTGTGTTTCCTTATCGTGAATTTCCTATGTCTGCTTAACATCCCTGCTACCATGTCTTAGTCCGTGACATCTAGAGGTATTTAACATTGCCAGTATGCATGATCTTTAGGGGTGTTACAAATGTCAGCTTGTGGGTGTAAGATATCTGTCACTGAGTAACTTTTCCATCTTTCAAAATAAAAATAAAACAATGACTCTACTCATTTAATTTGAACTTCAAAGATATAGAAAACCATTATTTAATTTCCTTGCCATTTATAATACCAGTTATACTGTCTTACATTTACAAAAATTGTTGTCTTATTCTATAGGTAAGGTGATTCTGTTATGTAAATTGTTCTATCAGCCCATGGAAGATCCAGAAGGTGCCCCTCAAATTGTGTGCACCATATGTTTATCTTGTTTTTCTGTGGATTTGTTTCACAGTTAGGTTATATTATCCTTGGATACTCTTTTAAATAAAGGTACATGGGCCTAATAAATATTTTCATACTTACAAGTCGCTTTCTCTTGATTTCATACATGAAATAATTTAGTTTGGTACAAAATTCCTGCATCAGTTTTTCTTGTTTGTAAATATTTCTGTGTTACGTTTTGACTCTTACTGATAACGCAGAAGTTTCATATGAACTTGATTTTCTATCCTTTATTAGTAACTTGTTTTTAGAACAACTGCCTTTTTCATTTTTTTAAAAAATATTTTTCTTTCTAATCTTTCTCTGTTTCAATTAGTTGCTTTTAGAAAAAGTTTTCATGGTATTTTTGATTTTTCTATTTTTTCCACATTCAACCCCTCTGGCAATTTTTATGGTGTTGCTTCTTTTGCAGTTCTATCATTTGCCTCTTAAAATTCTTCTCCCTTTTTGTTCTATAATTCTGGGAAACATTTTATATTTGTAAGCCATGCATTGATTAGAATTTCTGCCATTTCTATTCTTATGTTGAATGTGGATTTTAATTTTGCATTTACATATTCAGTTTCTTTTGCATCTTCTATTATCTTCCCCATCTGCCTTTTTAAAAATTAATTTTGTCTTTAAATCTTAGTGAATTAAGTTTTTTGGCTTCCATCTCCAGATTTATAGATATGATGACTTTTTCTTGATGGTGACTTCCAGGCATGCTCATGGTTCTGCATTGTGTCACTTTTTAGAGGTATTCTCTTCTAAATCACACTCATTTATTCAATGAATAAATATTTATCTAACTTTCATGAGCAGTTTGTAGCTCATTGGACAGGGCAGCCTTTAACGGGAGGTGCCATTTCTGGGCTGCCCTTAAATATTCAGTGCCTCAGTTTAAGTACATTGGAAAACACCTTCCCTCATACGTGACTTTGGGAATTAACTGAGGAAATATACCCAAAGCGCACAGCTTTGCCATAGTTCCTTGTTCCCAGCTGATTCTCTGCCTCGAGTTCCTTCTCCACATCTTTTCAGGTCAGATGTTTCCAGTCAGTGAGGGGTGGACCTTCCTCCCACCATCTCCTCCCAGCTCCAGGCTGGCGGGGCACGCTCTGCTGTCAGAGGGGAGCTGGGCAGGGCAGCTGTGGACAGCAAAGGGATTCCTCTGTAATGTGAGGCTCCCCAGGTAGGATCCCATCCCTGAAAACGTTAATAGCATATGCTCACCGACGGTTACTACGGCAATTATTTGTGCGTTTTGGTGGTTCTTTGTTTAACAGAAATAAGTAAGATGTGTAGATTGGTAAAATCCATAAAATCCAAGAGACACTAAGGGATCAGGAAAATTATGGCTCCAGTTTAACAGATTTGTCTTTTGTGTGTTCTGTTGTGTAACAGTATTTAGCATGTGATATGTGCCAGGTACTGTTTTAGGTGCTTCATGTTTATAGCAATCCTCCTTTCCCCGTGGTTTCTTTCTTTCTCTCTTTCTTTCTTTCTTTCTGTCTTTCTGTCTTTCTGTCTTTCTGTCTTTCTGTCTTTCTTTCTGTCTGTCTTGCTTGCTTGCTTGCTTGCTTGCTTGCTTTTTCTTTCCTGCTTTCTTATTTATGGTCACTCAGCGTCTAAAACACTGGTGGCACACCTATGACACTTGTACTGTGGTGAGCTGCTTGTATCATTGAGAGGTCTGAAAAGTTTGCGATCATTGGTCGAAGATAGTAAATGGAAAGTTCCAGATGTAAACAAATCGTAACTTTTAAAAACCTTTATTAATGTAGGTTGTTGTAAAGGTTCTATTTTTTATTATTGGTTATTGTTAATTTCTTGTTGTGCCTGATTTATAAATCATATTTTACTATTGGCATGCATGTATGGGAAAAACCAGAGCATACAGGGCTCAGTACTAGGAGGGGTTCCAGGCACCGACTGGGGGCCTCGGAGTGCATTCCGCTTGGAATGAGGGGACTGTTTTATTGAAAGATTCCATTCTTATACCAGCCTGTCAACCCATAAAGCAAACTGAGGCAATGAGAGGTAGAACCATGTCTAAGTCACACAGGAGAATGGGCCTGTGGTTTTAAGCCCACAGGGCAGGCTATCATCTGATCTCTAACCTCTGACCTGACACTGGTGGCCACATGTGACTGACTTGTACTGTACTGACTCGTACGTTGAGGAAATGAAGCTGTGTGTGTTTTATCATAGATCGCAATGAATCGATGGCATCTGTGTCTGTTCCCTGAATAGTTTAGACCCTGAGCCCTCAGACTCCACCTTCCTCAGAAGGGTCAGGCCACTGCGCTGGGAGGCAGATGGTTTCTCCAAGTCAAGATCACTGCCTTTGGAAAAACAAAATTTCCACAAGTCATTCGCATAAAAACCAGTTTGAGAAGCTGTGGGCTAGGTCTCTGGTGTGCCCTCCAACACTCCTTTCACTGGTAATGTTTGCACTGAGGAACGGAGGTCTGCATTCACTGTATGTGAGAAAATGGTATCTCGGCCGGGCGGCGTCACCGGTTAATGCTGGGGGTGTAGTGAGGGTACAGCGTGTGATCTCCAGCTATACCAACGGTCACTGCAGGGATGATTTGGCACAGTGTTTAAATGCGAAAGCCATGTAGAACGTGAGTTTTTCCATGGTGTATCCTTTTAAACATAGGATTGAAGATGTTAAATTGCCAAAATCAAAGGCTACCTGAGCGTCTAATACTACCCTCTCCAGCAAATATCCCGGAGAGTCACTTAGTTCAGTACCTTGTCATAGGCTGGCTGTTGTCATCTCTTCTACTGTTCGAGACTGACAGAACCTGATAAGTTTTGAATTACTGCTCCTAGGTAATGGCCAAGCCAGGGACAGTTCTCGACATCCTAATTTCAAGTAAAGTTGTACTAAATATCAGCAGTCAACTAAGAACTTTGCATTTTTTTCTCTCCAGTGTATTTGTCTAATTGCTATCAACATTTCAATGTTCTTGGCCTCAACTTTCCGTATTTGTGTAGTAAGAACTTGGAAACCTGTTGCCCATCTCAACTCTTCAATTTTATGATTTTGTGTAAAGAAATTCAGCAGCTCACCCCCCCCATTCCTGGTATTTCATATTGCAAATGTAGAAACATAACAGGCCATCTCCAGTGATGCGCTGTCTTGCAACCTTCGGGCAGGTGTGAAATAACGAGTGGAGAGTGACCGTATTGACCGCCACTCACAGAGGCGCAGTGCTCGGATAGCTGCTGACGCTGCCATGGCTGCGAGACTGAGGGTGACCTGCGTTAGCAGAGAGAGCTTCACTGTAGAGCTTATCTGATTAGACAGCCAGGAGCTGTTCTCACTCGGTCTTTGCATGATCTTCAGAGCATGAAAAGAGAACATTGGCTCAAAGCCTCTTTACTTTAACTGTATTTGAGGAGAAAAAGCACCATCCCCGTTAGCGTCTCTGTACTTACCATCATTGCCTTTCTTAACAGTGGTCATTTATTCTTCAGTCTTCAGTGATTGCATCCGAGGAGGCCTTGTGACCAAGAGAGTGACCTTGACAAGCTGGCATTCGAGGATTATTTCCCAGTCACTGTGCTCCATGCCTGTGCCTTCATGCAAATTACATAACTCTCAGTGCTATTTTAAAGGTGAAAAAATTGTGGCACAGAGAGAATTTTTTTCAAATGACTTTTTCAGTGACAAAGTGACAGAGTTAGGACTTAAAAAGCAGCTTTTGTTCTCTCAAACCTGTGGTTTGAAACATTATGTTATATTGCCTTTATTATTCTTGAAAATAAATTTGAATAAGCCTGCAATCAAGGAAAATTATTGAAAATCAAAAATAGCATAGCTTTGTTAGAGATTCTGATTATCTCTGTCTACCAGGCTCTATGTTTCTTTTTTTATTCATTCTTTAAAATTTAATTTTAAAACAAAAAGCCCCACAGTGACACAGAATTTCAAAACAAAATAATAGGAGATTAACAGTGGTTAATATATTGCATATTGTCTTCAAAGTAGTTGTTCAGATTATAAGATATTAGCATGAAAAATGATCATATAATCAAACAATGAAAGCACAAACTGTTCTTTTTGATGAACTCACAGAGATTAGTAGTATAGTTATCTATCATCTATTCATATATATATATATATATATATATATATATATAATCTTCTTTCTTTTCTCCTTCCACCTATCGCAGTTGTTATTTTGAGCAGTTTCTTTCACTCTCACTTTCACAATCTCTATTGTATATTTTGGATCTTATTTACACTTTCAGTTTTTTACATTAGGGAGACAATACAATATTTATACATCCAAGTCTGATTTATTTCACTTATGAGTGTGGTCTCAAGTTGTATCCATTTACCTATAAAAACCTCAAGTTTATCCTTCTTTATAGTTGACTAGTACTCCATTGTGTGAAAATACCACATTTTAAAAAATCCATTCTGTGGTTGGTGGGCACTTGGATTGTTTCCAAGATTTAGGTGTTACAAATTGTGCTGCTATGAACATGGGTGCACATAAATGACCATGGTGTGATATTTTCAATTTTTCTGGGAAAGTACCCAGAAGTGGAATAGCTGGATTGGAAGAGAACCTCTGATCCTAGTTTTCTGAGGAACTTCCATGCTGATTTCCACAATGGTCGTATTAGTCTGCACTCCCACAAACAGTGGAGAAGGCTTCCTTTTTCCCTGCAGCTGCACCAGCATTTGGCATTTGTTGATTTCTTGGTGGTATCCACTCTTTCTGGAGTGAGATGGAATCTCAATTTTGTTTTAAAGGCAATGCTGGGAAACAAAGGCAAGCTAGGAGACTCTGTATTTCTGAAGTGAAAAAAATTAAAAATTTTGGATTTATTGTACCTGGCATATTACTTTCAGGGGCAAGTTGATGACAAAGCTTACATGTTTTCATCATTGTACTATATATGGATAGCATAGTATCTTTATTGCTCTCTGTTTTATTATTTAATACCAAGGTCAGGAACATAACACCAAATTATACTTAAGTTCATACAGGAAAAGTCATTAAACAATAATCTTTGGTTTCTGATGCATTATATAGAAGTTCAGATTCCTGATTTATAATCCTTCTCAAAACATGGGAAAACTTAAGTTACTAAAATTTCTTCCTCAAAAATTGTTCCCCATTTTCATGATGTTATTGGGTCATTTGTCTCATCTCTTGGAATGAGGAATTAGAGGGAATCAGATTATCAGGCATTTAAATAGCATCAGGCATTAAATAGAATCTACAGACACTTATAGAAACATAATTTTATTACATCTTAAACAACTCTGTATTGATTTGAGATTCAGAAAAACACTTGTTGGCCAACAGTGAGTATTCAGGTTTTATCAACAATGTGTATCTTTTTTTTTTATTTTCAGTACCAGGAATGGAACTCATGACCTCATGCTTGCCAGGAAGTTGTTTGCTGCTGAGCTATGTCCCTAGCCCAGCAATGTGCATCTTTAAAGACTTAGAATCAGAGCAGCCGCTTGATGCTCTCATTGCAGAAGATATGTGGAGAGGGAGAAGGTCCTTGAGCCCAGCGTGCTCCTCGTAGGGAAGCTGGGAGACAATAGGTGGACGCATAATTATCATTCGGTGGCAAGGGGATTTCTCCTCAACTTCTACTTGTAGTTGTGAGTTGTATATCCGTATCTTGCTACCATAAAATATTGGTTACGACCTCATTCAAAAAGTAATGTAAGGAAAAAAGGTCAACTCCTATAGATTTGCAAATGCAAAACTAATGTTGGATTTTATTGTGTAAGTTGCACCTAATAATAGCAAGGGAGCCATCTTGTGAAATACTGTTTGAACTGCAGGCACTTGGATCCGTGGCCAAGCAGAAGTTGGGTGATGCTTACATTAACATAAAATGTCACAGTAACCCTTGACTGAGTTAGGTTAACTAGTGCGTTATCTTTGGTGCACTGTACGTTCTTTCCCCAGTCTGACTAGGTGAAAGCCAAATGTTTTCAGCATGTCGCGTTACATATGGACCCACACACTGGTTACACATGTAGAGAGAAACTCTCAAACTGGAGGAATCCATATTGATAGCCTTCAGCCCCAAATCTTTGCAGCCATTGAGTTACTAGTTTAACTCTCAGCCAACATGTTCAATAATCGTTTAACCTTTAATCATTACTTCTCTTCAGTAACCTCAGTTTACCTATTCAGAGGGTAGGGATTATTAGTTGTTCTTAAATTTCATATGACTGTTTTGAAAGTTAAGTATGTACATGAAGGAATTTGCAACATATCTGACATGCAATGAGAAAATGAGTGCTCAATAAGTCATGTTTGTCATCATCTTTCTATTGGTAACAAAAATTATTTTTGTATTGAAAATGGAAATCTAATAATATGGTGATGCCTTATCCAGTCTAGAAGAGATACACTAGTCAAGAGCCATCTAAGGATAAAAGGAAAAGGAAAAGGCAAATTTACCTTGAAGCTAAGTTTGATTAGGTATAGGATTCTCCATTTGTGAAGGTTTGCATGTTAAATTTTATTCTTTTTCCTAAGGAACTTCCCCTTTTATATTGTAGCCACTGAGGCTGCATCTGTCATTGGGGTGGAAGTCTGAATTGCTTCTGTAGATATTTAAAACATGTATGCAATTCCCTCTTCCCCCAGTGGAAAACAATAATTTAGTTGTTATGGGGTGGATGTTTTTAAGTCTCGTACGTGATTCTGATATGCAACCTTGCTTTAAAACCAGTGATCTAGAAGAATCGTGTGCAATGTGTGAAAATTCTGAAGTGAGTGAATTCTTGCTATCAAAACATCATCTAATTATTTCTGATTTAGAACCATACATGTCTGGAACCATATCCCTCCTTCAGTGTCTGGTCAGGTTCTTTCCTCATGCAGAATGGCCTAGCTTTCTTAAAAAGAGAAGATGTGATTGTCAGTTTGTGTGGGGTTTTGAAAGACTTACTCTTGTTTTGCTGCTAATTGAGCACCTCCTGAATTTATGCTGTTCTTTTCACCTTACCTTCAAGATTTTACTTTTACCCTACAATAGTAACATTTTTTCTGCACCTTAAAATAACATGTTGCTTAGCATTAAATAATATTTTAATTATTAACTTTAAGGGTGATTTTCAACTTTGGATGCATCAAGGACTTTGCTGTTCTCTTATCAGTCTTGAGAAAAATTAAAAGCAGTAGAAAAAATTAGGGCAGTAGAACTATCTAGACATGAACATGTCTATATAAGTAAAATAAGTGAATTTAAAAATATGTAGCTGGCTCTTTTCAGATTGGTGTCTTTTTTTTGAACATCTGTTGTGAACAAATCCCCATGCAAGGTATGAAGGAAGGAAAGGTGATCACAAGAGTCACTGTTTGCAAGCAGCGTTCATTACAGAAGAGTGACAAACTCATGTGGCCACGCGGAAGAATTCATGGCAGAGTCGCACACAGTTCCTCTTAGGAAACAGAAGGTATCGTGTGTGCTCAGAGAAGCCAAGAGCCCAGCTGTCTGAGATAGTGAGGCAGAGCTGTGCCTCGTAAGCAGCGGTGTGTGCAGTGGGCAGGCAGAACTTCAGTGGAATAATGGAGGGGCCACACCACGCCAGCTGGCCAGGTAGAAGGAGCAAAGAGCACAAAAGATGTAAGGAAGTAGAAACGTTCTGCTTATTTTTGTCGCCGAGTCATGATGACTATGTGTTGCTAGAAAGCCTAGTGGTTGCACACCAGTAACAGCTGGGACCTAGGTGGGGACTTAGGTCTTGGGACACTTTAGAGAATAGCCACACTGAAGCTGTGCTTTAGGCAGGATTAGCTACCCTGCGTGCATGCAGGAAGGGAAAAGAGCACAGTTACACTGTTTTGTTGCATCGAGGTGGTGGCCGTGGAATGGTGGAGAATCAGGGAAGAGAATCCCAAGGTTGTGGTGGGGAGGGCTCTACCG